>JASGAT010394280.1:8229-19357 GCA_030220025.1 Chelon auratus | reverse complement strand
GCATCAATTCAGTGAAATTCAAAACAGGAAGGCACATGGAAACATCACAGACTGTATATAAATATGGACAACACGTCCCCACTTCCTTGCATTGCCCAAATTGGTGTCATTTTCCCGGGGATACGAGGTGCACCATCCTACGAGTGTGGAGCCAGAGTCTGCACAGTACGGTCCGAGAGTGGAGCCACGCGGAGCCGCGTTATCGATGGCCCGAGCACACTTCCTCCAGACTCATTTGCGTTTTCTTTTGATCAATACTGCACTTTGCTCTAACTCCACCAGTTACAAAGAAATGTTGGATTATGCACTGTACTTATTTATTTATTATTTTTTTCCTACTCTCATGGTCCTACGGGACCTCTTTATTGAGCCGTTGGCATGGCAGCTGGTAGTCGACATGAGGTCACATCCTGTTTCTAAAATTACACTTATCAGAAAAATGGACATTTTAACATTCATCAGCATTATATTAACTACCTGAAAGGAGAGAAAAAAAATTGATATGTATTTTAGTGTTTTAGTTTTGTAATGTTTAAGCAGCCACTGACATGGAGGAGGTGGAGCTTATGACCTGTACTGCAGCCAGCCACCAGGGGGAGCTCTACTTGCTTTGGCTTCACTTTTGAGGACTGTTCCAATGTACATCTTTACACAGTTTATGCGAAACATAGGGAGACATTTAAAAATAGTCCACATCGCCAGTTGTTTTTGTCCCTGACACCGAATAGGTCTACAATACAGCCAGTTAGTCCTGCTTTCAGATTGCTATCTGTAATTACTATACTTGGTTTGTGGGATGAAGTTGGTCTCTATGTCTCTCTCTGACTCTCACACACACAAACACACATTTCCTCCTGGAACTGAATTTCCTCCCGGCTCCCTGCAGTGTCACTCCTGCTGTGATGCAAGGACAGTAATTAGACGATCTTCCCAAGGTCATGCCAATTATACTGCAGCACAGCAAACAACTGGAAGTGTTACAACTCTGCAAGTTTTCAGGAATTACAGTGGGGCCTGCGGGGCGGATACCGTTGTACTTCATAACTTCCTCAATCTATAAAAGTCGCAGCAGATGAAGTTGAGAGGCAAACACTTTTTTCTACTTTAGCCCCCCTCTGTGTGATTGACAATGTGTCTGTCTGCTTGTGTGCTCAAGTTAGTCTCTTAATTATGCGTCGGAACTGCACTGAGTGGGTGGGGAGCGTGAGCTGTCAGTCATTTCAAGCCACCAAACAGTCCTTTAGCTAAAATGTGCAGCTGTTCATTTAAAACTGATTGATACTTTCCCTACACCCTAACTCAATGTATTTAGTAAATTGATGTGGTGGCTCTGCGCCAGAGACGTTTAGTCTGAGTTCCTACCTTCCAGAGATCTGCTGCATTTTCATGTCACGTACACATATTATTATAGCAACTACTGTAAGTAAAAAACAAAAAAATAGTAGTTATTGCGCCATGTTGAGGTTGAAGGTGATTTAGCGTGAGGCAAACTGTTGCTTTACAGGTTCATTCAGACATCACCATTAACCCTTTCCAACACCTCATTGTACCTTGCTTTATATTGCATAATATATCAAATTCTGTCATTGCTGCTCATATAGTATTTATCCGTTCTTAGAAGTCTTTCTCCTGTTACACTGGTAATTAAAAAATATGGTAGAGCATTGGAAACTCACTACCATTCCACACATTGATTAATAACCTCGGCTCCATCTGCTAATTACTTAATTGCGCTTGAATTAGTAAAAATATACGCCTGCACTGCAGAAAATGCATGTCAAGGTGTCGTGCTTTGCAAAAAAACTATTTTAGTCACTATTGGAAAAAGACACGCACGCATACACCCAAGGGAGGCTAGGAATGTGATCGCTAATAAATGCACCCAGCCTTAACAAATGTCCCATTATGGGTTTAGTTTGTGTCAGTTTGTCTCTGAGTTCTTGAGGCACACTTTCAAATACTGAAAGAGAAATCATGAAACAGTACTCATTAAGTTTTTTCTTTTCACTCAAGCACGATGGTCAGTCCTTCTGCTTCATCAGTCACCATCAATACAGGCGCGCAAATACTCATTTCATTACAGCAGAGCTGAATCAGTCTGTTGGAGAATGAGCTCTGCTGCCCCTCTGTTGTCCGGTGTAGTGGATGAGATGGATTGTCCATGATGGAGAGCAGTTTGTCCAGTGTCCCCCTGTCCCTCACTGAGACAAACGTCTCCCAACTCACTGCCAATAACATGACCAGCCTTTCGGATAGTTTGTTTGACTTTTCAATACAAGCCTTCTTTGTTTTCCATTTCCTGTTTTCGACAGTGAGTTAACTTCTCAGAGAAGCTGAACATGGGTTTTGGCCTGGGTATGTAGAGGTTTATATAGCATTAATTGATAGGTAATTGGGAGTGCAACCTATTTCTTCCTCAGCATTCTTAAAATGTAGTACTTAGAGACTCAGTGTGTCGGACCCCTCCATTCTGATGTCTCAGGCTGACATTTCAAAACCTGGCAAAGTAACAATCAAGCCCACTTTACCAGCAACTGGCCAGGTCTGACAGTAAGGCAGGCTTTAAAATTCTCTCTCAAGCTATAATTTATTTTTTTATTTTTTTTCCACAACTCGTTCTTTTGAAAATGTTTCAACCTTGGTAAAAACCACACACACACACGCACACACATCCTGGAGCTTTTTGATTGACCTTCATGAACGTGCAGATAGGAAGACATGGCAGTATGTGCTGTGGGTGGTTTGATCCTTGGAGCGATTGGGTGAGGCACTGGGTGCACTTTTTTGATGATCTAGGGCAGCTACTTAATGTGCTTAAATTGTCCATTGCAATGTGACAATGCCCAGTTAGCCAGCTGTTAATTCACACATTGAAGGGGACACCTTAGCTGTTACTGCAACCGATGCCCTCCCAAACTGATTTGTCAGGATCCACCACTGGTTGGCGCGTTGGTCGACTGCTAATGGTCCTGTGGTCTGGTTGTGCGAAGCGTTCTCAGAGGAGAAGCGTTATCATAGATGAGGACATTTAAGCAACAGTTAGAAATCAGCACAGTCTAGTGGATTATCTTAGCATTTATTCAGTGATATAACAATGAGGGCTATTATATCACTTTTAAAATCCTTCTCTTCAAGGACAGAATAAGGGGGTGTTCCCAGGGAGGAGTATGCACCAACGCCCAATTAAACTGAACCCCACTTTTCAAACCACAGCTCTGATTGTAGCTCCCTTCAGAGTGAAGGGAAACCGCAGAAAGACATGCTAATTGTTGGCAGATCTGAGCATTTGCAGGTAATTGTCATTCATCCTCAACGAGTGCGTTGTCGCCGTTCGGATCGTCTATTAAAATTCTGTGCTGCTCCGAGTGCTTACTGACAGGATTATTCCACATAAAGAGGAAATGGCCTCATAAACTAACTTTATTTCAGGGTCTATAAAACCGCTGGCCTGCGGGATTGTCTCTGATGAGTGGTGCCGTTAACTTAAGGAGCAGCCAGGTGCACCTTGAACTGTCTCAGCCGCCAGCAGAGCAGCCCGGGTCTCACGGAAAGGCCGATAAATTTACTCAAGGCAGCCGGACCTGTCGGCTTCATCAATCCTGGTGTCCGTCACCTGGCGGCTGCAGAGCGCCGTTGGCCCTGTGCTGTTGTTTAATTAGCTGCTAATGACAGTTGGTAAAAACGGCGCTGTCCTGCGGGACAGGTTACAGGCCTGGACTCTGAACACCTTGTCCATGTTCCTCTTGCTTCCTCTAACTGCAGTGCTACATTCCTCACAGGATTTCTGTCTTGTTTTTTTTTTTTTTTCTCGGCTGTGATTTAACCAGTTTCCACTTGGAGTTTTCAAAAGGCGATGTAGTACATTATTGAGTAAGCTCCAGGTTTGTGAGAACGATAACCATCTTGTGACAACATAGTGTTCTGCTGGGAAACTTTTGGACCTGGCATTCATGTGGAACTTACTTAGACATGTAGCACCCACCTAGACCAGACCAGGCACCCCCACCCCATAGCAATGACACTCCTTGATGGCAGCAGCCATCCCCAGCAGGATGCAGACACGCATAAATGGTTTAGGAACAACTCAAAATTCACTAGATCCCAAACTGATCAAGTATCTGTGGGATGATCCACAGAGGACTCTCCCTTCAACTCATAGGACCCAAAGGCCCCCACTAACAACACCCTCCCCAACACCAACAGAAGGCCCATGTCCATTCTCTGATGAGTCACAACTGTTTTGGAGGCACCAGGGAGACCTACACAATATTATGATCAGAATGTTATGCCTGATTGATGTAGATAACCTGTCCACACCTCACGCAATCCAATTACCTGGGCCTACCTATATAGGTTCTTTCTATCTATTCTTTCTCTCTATTCTCTATCTCATTACATGAACCAGGGTTACACGTAGCCCAGGCTTCCAGCGATGTGCCCCTACCCTGAATCTCACACCCTGGATTTCCACATCTGAACATCCGAAGATCCAACCTCTGCCTCACTCTTTATCCTATCCTCATCTCATCCCTTCAACCTCGCTCATCCCCTTTCTTTCCTTCCCATAAACTTCAGTGTACCTACCGAGCTCCTTGCAGCTAATTGTTCAGGTTTCAGAGCTCAGATAAACTTACAATTCAACAGCTAGTGACTGTCTTGTGAACATACAACAGGGAGCGACAGAGACAAATTTGGTCACTTTGGAGTTGATGGAGACCAGAACAAATCAAACATGAGAGTAAATATTGGACTTACAGTATGTCGTTATCGTACTGACAGAGCTTCACATAAAATGAAAGCATTTGCTAAAAAGGAAATGTATTTGCCGCCTGCCTGTCGCAGAAAGAATTAATTAATTGTAACCAATGTAACTGAAAGAGACTAACAACAGCAGAGAGGGTTGCTATAGTAACTGTGTCATTCGTGGATTGACGAATTGGGGAAATGAAAAGCCTGCAAGGTTCAGAAACTGACAGTCAAACTAGTGCTTCATCAACAAGCGACTGAGCTTCTCAAACATCCTGGTCTTTGCTTAAATATTCCACTGAACTAAGACACCAGGGGGCAAGCCTGGTAGATATAAAACAGAGTGGTAATCACAACTTTGAGCTTATATATACAGTATATACAATATTAGCCAGACCATTAGTTAACACATATTTCAAATGCTTGACTATTCTAGGTAGTTCACACAAGGTCAAAGCTGCTTTAAAGCTTCAATACACAAGGGAACTCTCTGGTGCTATCATCAGTGCTGTGTTGATGCTGCAGGGCTTTGGCTCACTACAGTAAAGATTCCCTCTCAAGTGTTACTGTTACAGTAAACTGTGGAAAAACTGAATTCTCGCTCTATATCTACTATGTGTCTTAACACATAAGACTCTCTTCAGTATTACAGCATTTTTTTTTTTTTTAATTAATGAGCAAACTGTACTGTAGTCTGTCTTCTGAATTTACACTGAGAGCTCTGGGGACCAATTCAGTTTAGGTTGGGGAGGAGAAAAAAAAAAAAGCAAGCTCTGGTTGTTGCTTTCCCATTACATGGTAAATCTCCAGAGAATGAGACAGAGGGCTGCGAGTCAGCAGAAACTCAGATCTTCTGGAAAAAAAGCAATTTATATGCACATGCTTTCTGTATCATAGAGTAGCAGAAAAAAATAAAGTTAATAAAAAATAAAAACGCTGATGAAATTACTTTTTTTAAACTTTTAATTGCCACCTGAACGCGTCTGTGTGCCTAAAGGACGTTCTGTGCATGTGTCTTTCAGACCATATGGGGGTGCATGGTTTTGTTAATAAGCACACACAGAGGAGGATCTGGGAAATGGAAAAAACTGCAGCTAAAAGTAGAATAATTATGGAAGCGTTGAACCTGAAGAAAATGATTCCAAAGTCATTTTTTCCTGACAATGAAATTTGCGGTGCAGATCTGGCTTCTAGCTTCTAATTCAATTTGATTAGCCAGTTTTGTAATTCCTTCCCCTGGCCTGCTATGTGGTCTATTGATTAGCGGCACCGCGTTGATTCTACCAGTGATTTTCAGACACAGAATTGCTCAGTCCCAAAGTGCGTTTGTGCTCTAATCCATACGCTTCAAGCTTAATGTTAAGCATCGCTGCACAAGAGGTTGGCTGAAAGGAACACTTCTTCAACAAACATTTTTTTAGCTTTAATGAGTCACAATTCTTCACCTAAAGTGTTTGTACTCCATTGCAATGATTGTACTTAACATTTTACGTGGTGAAGTGAATTTTCTGAAAAAAGGAATCAGCTGTTAAAAGGACTGTATTTGTGTTATTATATCAAGGTTCAGATATCCACTTGACCGCTGAACAACATCCAACCTGGGGCATTCAATTGCAAGTGGCCAGCTTTGAGTACCTGTGTTCACATCTGGCTTTAAAATGTGTCTCCACATGCATGAGATCTGACCTCTGTATGCAAATAAACACCAATATCCTTTGGGGTGCAGGAGAACATTATGATGGTTTCTGTCTTTTATGGATCTCCATCGCTGTATCACATCCACGAACAGCTGTTTGTTGCGTCTCTGTCATGACTTCCATATTTTGGAACAAGCTGAAAGTCTGAAAGCACATGTTTTCCATCATTCATCTCTGACGTCAATTATTTCAGAGACCTGCACAAAGCTCATGTTATAACTGAACCACAAAAATGTCCATGCCAAAAATAAAATCAAACAAATTGGCTCTTTAGACATCATCATGATCAGTGTACTCATATGAAGTCCTAATTTGTTAATTCTTGTTTAAATTTCTTTATTATTTATTACCCATGGTAAGTAAGAGGTCTTTAATGTGACCCAGGGTGCATTGTGTGTTCACACTGCCAAAGAAATGCGGTCAAATATTACCCAGACCGCCTCCAAATGTGGTCTGAGATCAGATCACTGTATCCCGGCTGTCTGCAAACCTGTACTTTAGCAGGGTCACTTGCTTTTCCATTGCTCCACAGATGCAAGGTCGGAACGGGCCCACTGTGTAAAATAAATCAATGTGCTTCTGAACCAACAATGATGAAAAGAGAGCTTAATAGCACAGAATATAACTGGACCACAAGACAATGTATTTCCAAATGCACTAAAGGCCTACCATGAGCACACAGACAAGCTAGGATAGCTAAACCAAGGTGTCAATTTTAAACAGATTAAGTCAAAGTGGAAACGTAGAATGTGACAAGTAGTACGAGATCCTGATCAAAATCTTGATATAGTAATTATTTTGATATTTTGGACAAAGCTGTTTCTCCTTGCTCCAATTTCTTATGCTAAGCTAAGCTAACTGTGTCCTGATTCCAACCTCAGAGTAAGCCAACAAACCTTATTTTCCCCATGTCATTCAACCAGCTAGTTTTCTCAGCTTTATTATTCCCAGCAGGGAACAGTTTGCACTTGTTTGGGTCGTCTTGGCTTGTTGCCTTTTGTGGAATGTTTGCTGATTCTGCAGTAGCACAGAATGACAAATTACACATCAGGCTGCATTATTCAGAGCACAATAAATGGCGCATCTTCAAGTCGGAGTTTGTCCTCAATGATATTTGCCTGCAGCACTAAACTGTAATATAAGAGAGATTCCCACTTTGGGCACATTCAAAGTAAAACTATAACAGCAGTCATAATGTGGTATTTCTGCTGAGGGCCTTTCTGCACTGTTTTTAATCTTGGAAATAAACAGCAACAATCTTAATTTCATCTCGCCCTCTCACATCTGCCCTTGAGCTTTCACCGTGTTGAGACAAATCTCAGCATACGCGCTCGTGTTGCTTTTTATTCATGTAGCCAGGAGCAAAGCGAAAGAAAGGGAGCAGACAGACAAAAGCTAAAAGAGTATCATTAGAGAAGCAAAATGATAAAAAATAAAACAGCCTGGCTTTTTTTTTCCAACTCTCATCTGTCTGCAGTCTCTTTTACAGAACCAAAATGTGAAAAGAAAGTTGCCACAGTGTATTTTTAGATTACACAGTTTATTGTGTCTCTTTTCAAATATTTTTAGCCCTTAAAGGAATACTTTACATTTTTATGAAATACTCTTGCCTGCTTTATTGTCGTCTTCCTTATAGGTGAATTAGCCCAATGGCATCTGCAACAAATGTAGTCTGGTTACGCCAAGCTACCTACCTACCTGGAATGTCCAGACTGGTCTGCCCTTCATACTGTGCACTTATCATGTGATTTTTTAATTGGAGCCACAGTGGCTATAATCAGCTTGTGTTGGAATGTGCCTGTGCGAAGCCAGCAGCCATAATTCCGAGCCTAAGAGTGACAGACACACAATGATTCCAAACCTAAATTATGCGGGCAACAGAGAGAATTGTGTTTGTACCGCTCTCACTCCATCTCCCTCTTATCAAGTGTCATTGTAATGAGTAGCAAGGTCCGGGGTTCGGGAAAGGCCGTGTGTCCAGCCGTGGGCGCAGAGCAGGGATGAAGCGCAATTGATTAGCAGCGCGGCCATCTCAGACAGCTGAGTCGCAGCGCAGGCCGTGCTCTGATACTGGATGACAGCAAAGTAAATGTCCGCCGAGATAATGAGGTTGCCCCTCCAAGCCCTACGTGTCAGCACTCCGCCAATCGATGCGCGAGTGTAAGCAGCCAATAAAACTGGCCTTGTGTGAGCGTGCATGCATGTGTGTGCGTGTGCAGGATTTTAAACTTATGCCAAAAGTAACAGGACAATTCACAGTGGGCTTTGTGTCATGAGTGTGAGAGGCTTCTTCATTTGGTCTGGAATGAGGCTAGTGAGGCTGGTGGGTGCCTGGAGGCTAGAGAAACTTGCTTATTACTGGTCATTTGCCCCAGCTCTCAGATCAGCTGGAAGGACCCAGAGGACTAAAAAAAAAAACAGTCCTCACAGCTGCTGTTGAGTCTAAAAGTAATACACTCTCACAGACATTACTGCCTGATCTGTACCGATTCTATATCAGTTCATTTAGAGACTGTTCATTTCTTTAGATTAGAAACAGAACCATCAATTTGTGGTATTTCAAAAATATTTTACCTCTAGTTGGATCATCTTGCCTGTGGCTTTGGATTTAAAAAGTATGACAACGGAGAAGAGCTGGACAAAAGCAAACGGCTTTCAGGCCAGATCTCCTTCAAAAGTGGCCTAATCTACTTGCAATCTCAAGAGAGGATGCAGAAAAGTGCCATGTATTTCAAAAATTAATCAGAGCTTAGTACCTATTACCCCCTTTACAATGGTACTAGGCTACAGTGTGGTAGAGCTTAGGCCCAAAGTGTTTAGGAAAAGACCATTGTTTGGTTTGGTTTGGTTTGTTAATAATGGTTTTGTAATATTACAATAGTAAACACATAGTTACAGTTATGGAAGAGTTATGAGTTTTTTTAAACAAGTTGATGTATTGGAACATAGACTGTATATAAATATGAATGATGCATCCCCACTTCCTTCCTTTGGTCAAACTGATGCTATTTTCCCAGGGATACCGGCGGCGCCATCGTGCAAGTTTGGAGCCAAAGTCTCCACGCGGAGCCATGTTATCAATGACTCGCCCACACTTCCCCCAGGCTCACTGCGTTTCCACCAGGGGGAGCTCTACTTGCTTTGGCTTCACTTTTGAGGAGCAGTTCCGTCATCCATCTTTATAAAGTCTATGATTTGGAATAGGAAAACCAACAGCAGCATTGCCTCAGTGTTTAATCTACTTATTCATCCACCCTGACCTCCCCTCTCTGTTGTTTTGTGGCTTAATGAAATGACATTCTTCTTGGCTCACTAAAGCTACTTTAGGGTGCTGTTACTTGAAACTAAACATGGTGGTATTTGCTGAAATGCTCAACCATTAAACAATAAAATGTATTCATGGATTCTAGTAAATTGCTCACACAAATTACCTACGGGGGTGTTTTTATCAGAGGTCATTCCCTGTTGTAGGTGTTAATTTATTCTGTAGGTGGTACTGGATGTAATTTTAATGAATCAGCCATATCATTTTCAAGACATCGGAAACAGATGTGACGCTCACAGCACTAGAGGAAAAGTCAGGGGATCGCTGATAATATCAGGGTTCATCCTGAGCCATGGATGTCTGAAGCAGATGTTCTGGTAATCCATTCATGTTGAAATCCTACATTCTGGACGCGAAGGGGTGGCCCAACTGACTGACATCCCCTGAGCCAGTCTAAAAATGACTGTGTGGCTGCTTCACTGAGAGATCAGAACTCCCTGTTTAAGAAAGATGCACATTTGCATTCACTTGGAAACAAAGATCTCCCACACAGAGAGTGGTGTGGTTTATTTGTGCAAAGTTAGGAGAAATCTGAGCAGTGCAGGAAAAACAGCCATCAAAAACTGCTTTTTGTGATGAGAAAGTCTTCCAGACAAGACATGAAGAGGAGCCTAGTTGTAGCCACTTTTCTCTCACACTGAAGGGTCTCGCTATCTTTTATCCTTGGGCTAAACTAAATGGAAAACACTTCAGCTTGAGTACTCCAGAAGGGCCGGCTGTAACAAACAACAAATATTCATATTGCTCCTCCTTACAAAATAGAGCTATTACTAGCCTCTCTATTCAGCGCCATGGAGATCATTCAAAGACTAGATGTGCTGCATTAATTACCATGGGCGGCAAAGATGATATGAATTTTTGATTATAAAAAGCAGAGAACATTTGCACTCAGAAGACTTGCCCTCTCCTTTCTGCAGGTCAATACCTACTGGGGGAGATTTTGTCCATGTTACATAATGTATTTTCTTTATTTCGCATATTGCCGGAACGTTAGGAATGTTGTTGTTTTGTAATGTTTTGTACAGTGTACACTGGACCTTCAAATGCTGGACCTTCAAATGCAATCTCTGTAAAACAACACATCAAATCAGACACTTCATATCCGTATAACGTAATCCGTCAGGAGGGAAGGTTACAGGCTGTTGTCGACCAAATAGAATCAAGTCTGAAATAGATGAATCAATACAAAATAGTGCTATTCTAGGCATTACGTGGTCTCAAGATGGAAAGGAAGAGAGAGAAAAGGGATAAAATGGAGACATTGTTCTCTTCTGTGGACATCCAGGCCTTTTTGTGTTAATTTTTGTACTGAATGTACCAAACTCTTGATATGGCCCCTCCAAATGTTCCTGCTATGCGT
>JASGAT010394279.1:20714-30956 GCA_030220025.1 Chelon auratus | reverse complement strand
AAAAAAAAAACAAAAAAAAAAGCCACTTACATTTACTCTGCGCTTTGCCCTCATTACTGCCCCCACACATTATGGCCAAACACACACCAACGCTCAAATGTCACCTGCAGGCTGTGCTCGCCAAAAAACGTCTGACGAGATAAGGAATGATGAAAAGCTCCGCGCTCAAACAAAAGAAAAGTTCCCTCGGTGGTATGGGAGCTTTTTGGGCTCCGTAAGAAGCAAAGTGATGAAACACTTGAGAAGAAGGAATGTCAGACCAAACCAGAGGAGCCGTGGCCGACAAAGAATCACGCGGATCATAAAACTTACATCTGTGAAGAAGAGGCTAAGTATAGCTGCGCCACGTGGCTCATTAGCATAACAAGCCTGCCTGCCATCTTGACTGATAACCGTCTCCGTCATGTCTGTCCCGCGTCTTCATGAAGCTGCTTTTGGTGAAATACGTTTTGAAAGTTTAGTAAAATGGCAACGCCTCACAAAGCAAAAGTTCTCCCCGGTGCAGATACGAGGCCGACGCCACCTCCCACTCAGAGCGGAAGCACATGGCAGGTCAGACAATAAAGAGGGCCGAGAGGGTGCACATTATCTCTACGTGAGAATTAACATATTCTCGCTATAAATAGAGGCCGGCGAGGCATTTAAGAGAAATACTAATAGTGTGGTTGTTCGAAGAAGAAGGATGAGTCTGCACGAAATGACTCTCAGCATTCCAGAGCGCGAACAGAGCTGCTGAGGCTTAAGTCTTGTCGACAAAATCACTGCAGTGTGTGATGCGCTGCACTGCAATTTAACTGTCGATTAGGCTGCGATCGCACAGAAGACACTGCACCTTATTACCTACGCTGTGTTCTCAGTCCCATTTGTTTGTTTGTCTGTTGCAGAGCGTGATATCTCAAACACTGCTCAAAGAGGAAAGGTTAAGCCTGCCCGCCGCAGAGCCAGATCCTCATGCTTTATTTCTTTCCTATCTTGCAAATTACTTTTGCAAGACAAGGAATTTCTCCCACAAATTACCACTACCACCAATTAGCCGCATCTCTTAGTTTAATTCAAAAACGCCTGCACGAGGATCTAGTAAATGCTCGCCTCTGTAATTTGTTGCAGCTGATCTTCTTCCCAAGGCAGATTAAAAATTTCAGACCATCTTCATAGAGAATTTGCGGGACTTTCCGGTGCCGCGTGCTCCGTCTTCTACCTCTGCAGATTTCTTTTTTCATTGTTTGACTTCTCACGTCCGTATAAAGTAAGCGCTTTAGCGTTAGACTGGCCTGGGCACTTCATGTGTCTGAACTTAAGCTTCTAAGCATAAATATTTAAAGTAGCAGTCTTCTGTCTTAGCAGTGTCTTCTGTCTTAGCAGAGCTCTTGGACAAGGAGATAAAACACTCCGTGGCTAATTTTCTCTTTCTGTTTATGAACCAAAATCTGTTGCAAAGTGGGCTAGAGTTGAACCGTTAGCGCTAATGTATAACTAATGGTCTTAATAGCTTTACTGAAAGTAAATGCTATTATATGCTAGTCTTTACACCTATGGGGCGCTTACTGTCAATGTTAAAATACTGAGCCAGAAAAAAATGGACTGACAGAAGCTTTCTGATAACACCAATAATTAGAATAACAACGTCCATGTCCACTGTAACCACTCATAACCACTCATGCAACTATTAAATATTCCAACCCTGGCATTAGACTCAAATTTTAAAGGTAAGATTTGCATCTGACATTTAAACATAAACATATATTTTCAATATTCATGAGCTGGAGCATCCAGGCTGCCCCCATACTGTACTGATGGTTGTCCATATAGCTCATTAACTGCAATTCACATGCAATTACTTCCAACCTCTCTCTTTTTCTTTTTTTTTTAAAGCCTACCATATGGTTTTAGATTGAGTCCCCGCTTCCCAACCAGGCAACTGTTTCCAATCCATTTCAGTAGAGCTTTAAAATCATTCAGCAGAAGCTCCAAATCCAAAGGAGATCCAACACACTCACTATTAAGTCCGCTTATTTGTTCTCGTGCAAAAAAAAAAAGATTGTTTAGAAAATTTGTCCTTTTGAGTGTTAAAAATCTGCTTCCAACAACGAGACGCCGTGAAATTCAGTTTCACGTCCTTGTAACGAGATTGAATTTTACTTTTGGTGGTATATAGACTTCCTTGCAACTTATGAATGCCTTTTGGAGGCCAATTTTCTTACCCTAGATAACAGAGTATCCTTGAATGTCCCATCAAAGGAAGGTTTTCACAATGGTTTGTCGGTTCCAAGCTAGTTTCATATCTGAAAGTTAACTTTCATGCACTGACTTGAACTGGTGACACTGGCAGGATTTCAAGGGCGCTACGTATTGTCTGCTAAGAAACGCTACGCAGTATTAGAATATTCATAGTGTTGTATTTCAGAACTACTAGACATGCAAAACCATGAATTGAATCAAAAATAAATAAATGTTTTGTCGTTTAAAGAGACGGTTTCGTGGGATTCATCGCCATTGCGCTGGCTTGCGTTTGAGTTAAGCTGCGCCCAGGCTGCGCGTTGTCTCAAACACATGGTAGTCTGACACTTGGACTAAAAATATTTCACATGTGATGAGAGGTGATGCTCCTGAAAGAATCTAATGCTGAAATAGGACTCATGTTTAAGCAGATTTTTAATGTCATGATGTAATGTGAAAATTACTTGAGGGGACACTGTGAGGAGCCTGTACGTTCCATGTTGTTGACCCTCTGAAAGTGGGGTGCTTGACAGGAATCCCCAATCCCCAGCCCCAATCTAATATGAGCTTTACATTTTCACTTTGATCATATGTTACTCTCATTATTATCATCATGAGCACTGTGTACTGAATCAGCACTGAAGATGTCATCAGTGCTATCCAGGCTTTGATTTGACAGAAACCCCCAGTAGCCTACCCCCAGAACCTTCCGGTAGGCGTTATGCGCACTGGTCTCCTATAGGGCGGTGCCTGGCAAGGATGCCTAAGAGCGGGACGGTCTGTGGGGAGTTGGGAGACTTGTTATGGGGAGACACCGATGCCTCGCAGCAGAGAGGCATCGCGACCTTACCTGCGTCCCCAGCAGTTCAACTTTGAACCAGCGATTGCATGGCTTGCACGGTCTGTGCCTAATCCATGGACCAGCACTCCTGGAGAATGCGTCCTCGCACACCCAAGCACACACACACACGCGTACACACACAGGCACTATTCTTCTTCCTACACTAGTGCGCACACTGCTGGAGACAAAAAGCTCAACTCAAAACGCAGCAATAGCTCAACTGAAGCTTCCTGATCCCCTCTGCGAAACCACAGATTTAAAGTGGTGTTTGGAATGACTTAACCCCCGCCCCCCCAAAAAAAACAAAAAACACCATGACTCAAACGCGATCCACTCAATGACACCGGGCTCGCAGCAAACAAGACGCACGCCAACAGCTAGGCTACTGTAACCTCTCTTGCCTCCCCGTGTCAGCTTCATGGGGACATAACCTGGCTGGACGGATAGAGAGAGAGAGAGACGAGCGGGCGACAGCACTCGTCTCACCCGCACCCTGATCTTTTATCTGTCACGGCATATAAAAGCGAGGGCGACATCCAAGTTGTCTCCGACACAAAAAACTTGTGCAGCCGCATTCTGCTTTTCATTGCGCCGCACAATCCAACTTCCAGGCATTCCAGCACACTCCGCTCTGACAAGCAGACAGCGACAGTCCTGCGGCCAAAAACTGCTGCGCAAACACGCACCATTTTAAAAGGGAATCCAACTCTCTGCATCGCGCACTTGCACTCACGTGCGACATGATCACATACCATGTTTAGGCTTCGCAGCCGCCACCTCCCCGCACACCACCACCATCCCCACCACCACGCCCGTCTATACGGCAACATCCGATGCTCACCTTTAAAGACGCTCGCGCAGAGGCTGTAAAGGATGAAGATCAAGTGCTGCTTGACAATCATATTCTTCTCTTTTCCTTCACAATTTCACGTCAACACTCCACTCGCGTTTGACTCTTGTCTCCTTGTTTCTCCCCCTCTCTTTAGCTCTCCTCTTGTCAGGATGGACTTATCCAGGTGATCGGCGCAGTTTCTGACTGACCGGAGTTACATTGATGAACTCTGTCTTTTTATTTATTTATTTTTTCTTTTCCGGAGGAGTCCCTGCGTATTTTCGCTGATCGGGGGCAGTGAACACTGTAGTGAAGCAGGACGGCAGAGATGCTCGTCGGCAAAGTGCAGCTCCTGCCTCCCTTTATTGCCTTTCTCTTTGACTCGCTGCAGAGAGCAAGAGTCCCGCCCACGCTTTTTGACTAATGAAGACGCTTCACCAATGGAGAACATATAGAAATAGTTGAGATTTCTGGTGAACTGTCAAAACAAATGCGCCGTTTACCTCTTTCTCACGTCCACTTCCAAGAAGGGACATCAGCAATCCCGTGATCGGGATAATTCTGCAAATGTCAGCGCAGAACAATAAGTCTCTGCAGGAATGTGACCCATCATAAAATATAATAGGATCATAAGGGGGCAATGCTGGGCACCACAGACCCTCTGCTCTAAAGGGAGGACAAGATGATGATCCCTACTCCATCTTTACTGTCAGCGTGAGTCTTAATGGCGAGAGAGCAGAAATCACCATACCAGTGAATAATGTATTAAAGTATGCCCACAGCTAGCTAGAGTTAATTTAACAATTTTTGACAGTTTTAAACAGCTGCCCCAGAGCCATAACAGCTTTATGAGCAAGCAAACAAGCCTACAGTCAACACTAGACAACTCAAAATAACTTCCACTGCAACACTGACACTCATCCCGTGGAAAATTTTACAATTCACGCTGAATGCCCTTCCTGGAAACGCGACGGAAAAGACCGCACGTAGTAACAAAAGGCAGGCCGGGCCCAAGTCGTGTGAAAAAAGGCTGTTGCTTTCCCGGAGGTTGTGACCTCATGTCTGGATGCGTGTCAGGAATCAGTGCACAGGCACAGGGGAGGTTAATGGGCTCTTGGACATCCCTCTTCCTTCAAAGGTTCCTAAGAGTGGTGCAGAGAAATGAGTGTGACCATCCCTAAAGACAGAGGTGTGGGGGNAAACGGCAGCTCCAGCCAGGGATCGCTTTCTGAGCCGATCGCGAGGATTTTACACATGGTTTAACATGCTGCAGGGCGAATTTGGTCCAATTTTGCACAGTGGCCTTCCACGCCACTCCCACTTCAAATCAAATTGCTGACCTGGCCATACCACCTGAGAAAACCCGCGGCGCTACGAATATTGTCCAGGCTTTTTCATCCCTGGCTTTTTCTCTGAGCAGGAGTAAATGGAAATGACACGTAAAGCTCGCAAACTCATTATCTGCACAAGCAATCGCTTGGTTCGCTAATTTTCATCGCCAAACAAGAAATAAATCTAATGTTTTTCAGAATGTCATCAACAGCTACAGCTTTTAATCAGAATGGGAGCCTTTTACGTAAACATGTACTCATTGGGTTTTTTATGCTGATGCTGCATTTTAGCCTTTTAACTTGGAACCAGTGCACATCTCTAATCCCTGTGGAACCATTGATGCCTTTCTGAACTGTAAACCTTGAAGGACTGAGTGCTCTTGTGTGACATACATTCTCTGTACGGCTCACTTATAATTCAGAGCAGAACGATACGAAGCCAATTACCATGAGGATGGTGGTAAAGAATCAATCCCATGCGTCCTGAAGGTCAATTCCTTGTCATTTCATTAGATCTTTGAGAGTGGAATTCTACTCATGCACCTTTTAAACAGCAAGAATTTATTGACCATGTGGGTTCAGCAGAAACGCACGGGGCGCTGACACAGATCTTTAATGCAGAGGAGCATGTTCTCCTTTGCGTTTATCTCTGGGGTATTTATATTGCATACAGTACTGTGTGTTGTATCATTTGAAAGGTCCGGTTGGGTGCATTGCCAGATTTAACAAGGTCACCAACTACATTTGAAAATCCTTCTGACCCCTTATGACACAATAAGAATATCAATTTCAAGTTCAAGCTTGCAAAGTCAATAAGACTAAAGGAGAGACAAATGTTTTGGCTAAGATGAATTACATTACCATGTATAAACCGGCCACTTATTGCACTTAATCCTGCCCAATGATCGGAAAACAATTAAGGAATGCACGAGTGACAGCTGAATGCTTTATTTAAATGAATCCCTGAACACGGGATCAGGAAATGGACTATGTCAGTCTTTTTGTCCCTCAAGGAATAAATGCTGCACTACACTACGAAAGATTGGAAATTTTAAATATAAAGTACAATTTCATAATCCAGTGTGTGACCCGTGCATGCTCTTATACGTTTCTGTGCTCCACTGGGAAATAACGGCTGCTCTCTCGAGCGCCGTGAAGCCTGAACTCAAACAGTGTGCTAGTACGGGGGGCTTTATGTTGCATGTGCCATATTTTTATCCATACTGTGGGAGTAGTTGCTATTGATTACTGGGGAAAATACAATTCCATCTGTATTATTACCTTATTGATGGGGTGCTGTTTGAACAGCTAGATATGATAATGGGTTTCCTGTCTGCAGCCTATGAAAATGTTGTTGCATGTGGCAGAATGAGAATTAATCAGTCAAATATCTTATTTTGAGGGCTCTTGGACTTTGCTGGTTTGGCTGTCCTCATGCACATTAGGTTAAGATGTCATTTTAGCTGTTTCTAGTCAATATACTATGTTCTTCACCGCTTTACACGGGTTTGTGAGTCTATTGCACTCATCATCTGGCAATGGGTGCTGCCTGTAGCCTGTAACAAAAAAAAAGAAAAGAATTTAAAATAATGGTTTCACCCTGAGCAAACAGTAGATAACATAACCCTTCAATTACTTCTCAGCACTTAGGAATTTCAAATAACGCAAGAAACACAAATGTTGCTGGGATAGCGATTCGGTTTATTTCCATTAGATGGCAGGTGGTTCTCTATTATGCTGCATTCCAGAGAACTGATTTTGAGATATTAAATAACATCTGTAATTTAATTTGGAGTTGGAACTCAGCACCCCTTTCTGCAGAAAATTGAGGTGCACTCAGTCCAGACCCCGGGTACTCAAGATGGGATCTAAGGGCGAACCTAGTTTTAGATCATTTTGTAGAGTACCCCTATAACATCTTTGACATGGGCTGACATGAAAGCACCTCTTCTGTGTGTTACTCTGAAACGTTATCCAGGTAACAGGTCCCCAGACTACCGTGTTCTCCTTTCAAACTATTTAACCCAAGGTACACTCTGCTGCTCGAGACTGTAGAAAGAACGACTGAACCAAGTACGAGGCAAAACCTTGAACAGCGTTTTAATACATAATGAAGTCGAGATTTTTCTTAGAGCACACACGAGTATAAACATTCACATGATATTCCCTAAAAGCTCTGTTATATGACATCCCTTCAGATTTCAAGCAACCTGACACACATTGTACTGGAGTTTGGGCCGTGAGAGTGTTTGCGCCTTTGTAAAATACTTCAGCACCATTTAATGAAGAAGTTCTTAGAAAGATATGCAGCACAGTAGCACAGGTGTATTGCTCACATCAGAGAATGACTGGGCAGAACCCTGGCCTGGCTCATTAATTGCAAATGAAATGTTAAATAAACATTGTGACTTTGCCGACCCCCACCTTATTTTCTACTGAAATTTCTACTGAAGGATGAGTCATCTTAAGGCCAGTAGAGGTGCATGGTAATTACTGTATCATTACTGCACTGCTCCAGGAGTGTACAGCTGTAATAATGGAATCAATACTGGCCTTTTGTCTTAACTTTACAAACCAAGGATCTTTTCAAGGACACACACCGCGCCTCTGGGACCACTACGGAGGCATAGTCAAGCAGACGCTCCTCTCCCTGTCTCTCCATCCATGCCGATACAAACAAAACCTAGTGCCCTATGCAGAGTGGAGTGCTTTGTGTTAGGGCTCACGTCCACGATAGCCCACGGCAGCTGGTGTTCTCACAGACCACTGCATGGAAAATGGGCTGATTTCAGGATTTAGCTGCCCGTAGTGGATTTCTCACTCGATGCTTATTGGGGCCAAAATCGCTTTGTGCAAGATTAACACCGAGGTTCCGAGCCCCCAGTCTCACTTTTGTTAACACGCCGGTCAGTGTTGTTATCGCTTGCCGTCATTATCCTGCTCTGACAAAAGCCGCATCATTAGTATACAGCTGTGTAATATTTGCATCGGAACTGAAGAGTCCGGCACATCTGTTGTTATGATGATGTCTGGGAGAAAAACAGCGTGTCCCTTCAAACATCATCGTATTCATCAAAAGGGGGCCAACGTTTAAACCTGAACGGTGCTGATATTAAGATTAAATCTGTCAAATATATTGATGTATTACATCTAAATATGTGGAGCCCAGACAGCTCCATCAGTCAAGAGGAGGCAAAAGAAAACATCTGGTGTTGATCAGCTTTTATTTACGATACGGCAAATGAGAAACAATGAGAGCCAAGTTTTGGAAGCGCTGCACGGCTTCCTTAGCAGGCCTCGCTAAAAGTTGTGATACTTGGATGGCTGTGTTACGCGCACAATTATGATGCCAGCGTCTCATAGCTCATCAGCACTCCCGGCACCTCCTTTGCTTATCTTTGCATAACTACACATCCTGGTCATGTTTCCTTTCTCCTCCTGACCATCTGTTCCCTGCTGCCAATCTTCTGAATGTGCCAGTTTCTGCCTCTACATCCTCTCCCCACTGAGTAAATCTTGGTATTGATATCATATTCTCCCTCTCCACTTCTCTCCCGGTCTCTGTCATTGTTCTCTCTTTCAAACACACCTGCAGCCTGAAGAATGGCAGACCTAAACAAAAGTCTTGATAGTATGGCTGCACGGGACGCAGTTGAGGATTTGTGTCACATTTCTTAATTGTCTTGCACTTGCAGAGCTTTGGTCATAAATATGCAACAAACATTGTTTGGTGTCATTTAATATTATTACAACAAATTAGCATCTGCAGCACAGTATGAAATTGTTCAGCTTTCTATTATTTATATTCTATCTTATTTATTATACAACTGAGCAGTCTAATGCAGGGGAAAGAAATGATGTCCCTAGCAGTAGTAATAAGTGCTGCTTGCTGTCAAGTGTTTTTTTTTTCTAAAGTAAATTCCACCATAACTCAAAGCCCTCTTAATCATGTTTTGCATAACTAGGCTACCAGCAATTATCAAGTCCTGATGTGACAACATCCGTTTAGAGGAGATTTTTCTCTCTCCAAGTAAAATATTCATCTTCAGCCTAATATGTATGTGCAATGAAGATTGTACGCTGCCTGATTTAAAAACACAAACTTATTTTCTCCTTCAGCACAATACTGAATACTGTACTTGTACCTTGACAGGCCTCCACACTTCCTCCTAGAGCTGGGGTCCACTCCAGTATATTAGAAAAGAACTCTGCTACTTGCCTCAGGCTTTTAAAGGAATGACTAATACACTCTTTGCAAACCATTGAAGGACTGCTGTAAAACATCTCCACCTAAACAGAGTGATGCATGTGGGTGTAGTAATATACCGCGGTCAACACACTGAATGGTGGTCCGCTTTTTTTTTTTTTTCGCATCCCGCCGATCTGTAATGTTTGCACATCTTGTTGTGGTGCGTGGAAAAGCTTTTCCTTGAGTTTGCTAAATACCAGCATCAGACATATCATAGTCACCACCAAAAGAAGCAGAAAAAAAAAAACATACTTTCATAAGTTTTGTTTTGGAGAAAAAGTGGAATTCCATCGTTGCATTATGCATAGCTAATACATAATTCATAAATAGATGAAAATTTCATCAAGGAAACATGATGACTGAGGTACACGCAATTACAAGCTTTGCTCACATCAAAGTAAAATAAACTGAAATAAATAAGTGATGGTACGTAAGGAAACACATTCAGGCTAATAGACGCTTGTATAATGATGTTTTTGGTCGATTGAACTACCCCACCGACAATTTAATATAGTGTAAAGCAGCTGGCTGAGGTTTGAATTTTTTCCACTTAAGCAGAATTTAAAAGTGCACTCGTGTTTTTTTCGCCGGTTCAAACTTCAAGATGTGTTGCTCAAATGTGTTGTGAGTCCACGGGAGGATGATCAGAGTCTGCTGTTGTGCTGTAACCTGTGCTGTTAAAGGGGAACTACTGTTTTTTACAACATGGACTGGGGCACCGAAACACTTTAAATAACGCATTGAATGAATGAATGAGTTACATGGCGGATAA
>JASGAT010394279.1:0-20700 GCA_030220025.1 Chelon auratus | reverse complement strand
TGGATACATGCGGATCTAAATACCTGACAAACGACTCCAAATAACACCAAAGTTATATGGGTGAGTAAACGATCGTATTTTATGCCAGAAATAAGGTCCAGGTTATAAAAAGCAGTAGTTCCCCTTTAACCATTGCTCTGTTTGCGCTTGAGACAGGTGTCATGCCAAACTTAACAGGAATAAATAACCAACTGAGAGCTATTACCCAGGCTTTGGAATATGAAACTTTAACTCCAACTTCAGATTTTAGTGCCAAATGTATTACACATACTATAATATAAATAATGACTATTTAAATGGATCTGCTATAAAAATGACTTTGCTCCAATCAATACATCTCTCCCTCACTCCTCTCAGCGTTCCATTTACAATTTCACTTTTTTCACTTTCACAAAGACATCTGGTTTAGAGGTGAATTAGCCTTTTCAGCTAATGGCTAATTCACCTCTAGAGCCTATTAGTAGGGTGCACTACCTGCTGTTTCTCAAACTGTGCGGCTAATTTTAGATGACTCTCTTGTCGCCGAACGTGTATAACAAGGTGAAGCGCAAAAACAAAAGCATACTTAACATAAAGCCTGCACGCGGTGAGGAGAGGGATTTTAATGTCTCACACTGTCTATCAAAATAGATTTTCCCATTTAAAATTTTCATGCAGTTAATTTTTTCACATTAAAGCACCAGAAAACAAAACTAGCCTTGCAGATAATAATAATTTCTCCTGGGTATTACCACCCCCACAATGAAAGATAAAAAAAAGAACTTGATTGGATCTCCTGTGATTTCTTTGGTGCTCTGATATATCACATTTACTTGATGAATATTCTAAACCCATTCCTGTAAAACTTTTGATTTCAGCAGTTTCACTTGACACATTTCATGTGCCCTTGTTGCTGGTAGATTTTGATTGATTTCTCCAAATGAAATGTCAACATGTCACGGATCAGACCAATTTTTCTATGTTCCCTATTGTTGGCTGGAAAATTGGGAAGGAATTCACCTGACAAAAAGAATGTATTTTCATGCAGGGGTGAGGCAATACATCAAAATGCTGTGATTCCTTTGCCAGAAAGAAAGCAAACACTGATGTTACTTTCAGCATGTGCCGCATTTCGTTTCGCCACGGAATTTGTCAATTATCTCGATGCACTCTGTCTGTGCATGCAGGGTGAGACTCGTGGTCTCGACTATTATGAGGCAGAAATCTGTTGTCTTCTGTGAGGTACACGGCAATGAGCCATTTCCAACTGTGCTTAAGTTTTTTTTTCGACTTAGCCCAAGGAAATGAAATGCAGCCTCTATCGCTTTGAATGCATCTCATTTGAAATGAGGAATACTTCAGGTGCCATAAACTATAATAAATCTAGCAGTCTCATACAATACCGTGGAGGGAATGTGAGCTGCTTTCAGCAGCAAAATCTACAGCTCTTCCCCCAATCAATTAGATCTGTGAAATCCATTTCTCTTTGCATGTTTGCTCTTGTTTGCAATAATTACAACCTCCACCCCAAACAGGCATGATAAACACCCCCTGATTTAGAAGTGTTTGTTCAGATCGGCGGGACCTGCTGCTTGTCTTGCTGTTTATAAACCGTGGAAATCTACAGGGATTACACAGGCTCATCACCATCTGTGGCATTACTCCAAAACAGGTCTGCACTGAGAAGAGTCCTATCAGGGCACTGAAAGGAGGAGGCAAAGGCAGACTGACATATAATGGGCTGCTCTCACCTCATCTGCAGAACAATGTCATTGCCATTATGGGCTTTTAGTAAAGACTTAAGCACACACATAGGCACAGGCACACACAGACACAGATGTTCGCATGGCTATCTTTGTGAGGACAATCATTGACATGATGCATTGCCGAGCCCTTTACCCTAACCTTCGCAATTAAGTGCCTAACCCCGAGCCTTACCCTAATGCTAACCATAACCTTATGGCAATCTTTACCCTAAAATCGAGTCGTAACTCTCAAACAGCTTTGTGAAGAAAAAATGTCCTCAGTAGGCACAAATGTCCTCACTTCGATGGTGTACAACTCAGAAGGTCAGGACAGGTCCTCATAAAGATAGATGTACAAGAACACACACACACACACTATCACATAATACATACAATATTTACCTTGTCTATCCCAATAAAGCAGACATTTGATTCATTCTCGAGAAATTCTATTGTTAGCAGGCACAGTGAATGTTTCAAAACCCTGTTGTCTATTTTATCAAAACCAATTGTTCTGTTCGAACAACTGTGACCCAGAGGAGTTCCACACACAAGAAGCTACCCAGAACAGGAAAACTGCAGGATACTTCCTGCATCGCAGTGCTTCGTATCAGAGACCGCCTTGTAGTGGTTTGTAAGAGAAGCTTCTTGAAGTCTACACAATAACTTGATTCACTTTTGAGTGACGGCTGTCGCAAATCAAACTCAGTATGAGTGATAGACGCTGTCAAGACATCTGACAGTAACAACATCTGATAGTGACAACTTTGGTGAGATTTTTAAAAACTGAAAATAATAGAACATTTTGGGATGAAGTGCTCCACTCAGGTATAAAACTTAGCCATCAAATCAACTTTTACCTAATTTTGACTTTAGAAAGAGGTATACTGATAAACTGGCGAACAGATATCTATGAGTCCAACGTCACATGTGCAATAGTTTACAACCTGCAAAATAATGGATTTCAAATATATGTTAAAAATGCTGATTCTTATTGAGACCCTTGAAACATAGTTACACATATATTCAGTACACCCACACCAGTGGCAGCTCCTGCCAAATCTCTCAGCAAGGGCAGCTGTTGCTTTGATGTCTAAGGGCCGTGACACACCAAGGCGATGGTCGGTCTTTTTTTTCTGTGTCGGTGAGTGTCTCTGATCCTAGTTTTTCTGGTGCACCCCGCACTAGTCAGACCAATGTTGCCATATTTTTTTTTTTTTGTTGCTGAATTGGTGGCACAACAAATCAGTCAGAGACATCTCTCTAATTGGCTGTTCAAGACACTAAAAGAAAAATGGAAGTGATGAAAGCAAACAAGCGACGAAGTTCAACGAGTGAACACAGAAGGCCAACTAGACATTGTCACTTTGAACAATTGGATTTAAATATTCAACTTAGGTAGCAATACCACCAGTAAGCACTAGATGACATCTGTTCAGCTCCATCGGATGTAAAGACAAATGCTTTAGTATCAATCATTCATGGACTTCTCACAATCATCTGATTCAGTTAATCACATTTCATTTTAGGTGCAGCAAATCTGGAATTTGGTGCAGTGGTGCTGGGTTTAACAATGTTCAAATTCAAACAGAATGATCCATTATCCTTTCAATAAAATCAGACACGTTCTTGACCAGTTCAGTCTCTGAGGAAAGAATGGTCAGTGTAGATCACAGGAATGTTTTGATTTCTAGCCAACTGACCTGTTGGAGAGATGAAAAAAAAAATAAAATAAAAGGTTTTTCTAATATCATGTCCCTAGTTTAGACCAGGGGATTAGGAGAGTAACAATTAAAATGGTTCCTGCAGTAAAAGACTCAGGGAAGCAGGACTCTGCGCCGTAAATAATGATTTTATTGGAAGTAACAATAAAACAAATGCAGCAATAGCCGTAAACACCAACAGAAAATGGAGCCATCCTCACAGTTTAACAATTCAGTCGATCACGGGATAAGGTCAAGCCAATCCCAGAAGGCAAGAGCAAACAAAATAAATATAAAGATACACAATCAAGCCAGCTAAGCAAGTTAGACATCCTCCTTCATACCGAAAGGTGTAAAGACGCACGCACACACGGCTCAGAAGCAGCCAGCTGACCAATTTGCCCTGGACTACAGTCCGTCTCCCTGATGAAGAAAGTGTAGATAACTGCGCCTAATCAGCTGCTCCAAGGCAGGGAATGCCTGACACCTGTGGAGAGAGAGACGGAAAGTCAAAAACGCATGCAATACACAGGGCCGCAACACTTAACAATCAAAGCAGCCTCTCCTGGAAATTATTCAGACTGAACTGCAGCGTCTGCAGCCCAAAAGAAATTACCTTAACATAAGAGTCTATGTGAATGATCCGGATGATTTGTGACAACATTGATATAGCAGTACTCAGTGGTACACAGCTTGACTCTGACTGGACTATATTCAGAGACACATGGAGAGTGTACATCAGTGACAGTCACTGACAGCTACCCGAACGCTGTGATCACCCCAGTGGATTTCATTATTTGTCCCAGATCAGTATTACTTTTATGTACCTAATGCATTTTAATTCTGTTCTATTTTTTTTTTGTCTAAGTCTAAATGCAAGTCACGTCTTTGCTTTTGAGCAATAGAGCATTAACACGAATAGCTATGAGCCAGGGTTGTTACTGTTGACATTAAAATGTACCCATGGCCCTGCTTTAACATCACTTCTGCTAACAAACTTACAGCTGAATGATATTCGGGATGATCAGTGGATGAATTTTCACTTTCCAAATGAGCCACAGTTAAATTCACAAATCCCATAACAACAACGCAACCGACAAACATTAATTCCTGGAACAATTACACTAATGTAGATCATTTCATCTTTAAATCGCCTATCAATAATTGCATGCTATGGTTAAAAAAAAGCCTTGGAGGGAGGTAAATTACAATCCTGAAGATTATCAAATGACGGTGGCATGTTCAATACTGTAATTAACATTCCCTCACAAGTGCATTGTAATTGCAGTTATATTACTACCGTACATGTCGGTGTCTCAGAGGAGTTTAAACTTATTTAAGGAAAACTCATGAGATGGAAAATAAAGATAAATGCCATCGCGGCAAATAAGACTTCGATTTTGCCATTATCTTTTGTTGTACTGGAACATTGGGGTATTAGTTAAAAATTAAGCCTCAGATGACAGTTTTAAGCGCTCATCCATTTGCTTCATTCGTTGTTATTGCTAAATCGAAAACACATCGGTCCTTGTTGAGTATTATAAAAAGCAAAAGGTATATCATTATGAAGTCCTGTGACCTTTGATATCATGTTATATTCTTAACTGCAACTCTTTGAATATATTGTTAAGTACTATTACGGCTGAGGCATATAACAACCACACTGAGGACGTGTATCTTACAGTATTTTGCCACCGGCAACCTTGTTTCTGTTATTTTGAAAAGAGGCCAACTATGTAAGGCGCTGTTAACTTTAACCTCATGTGACGTCATTAGAAATGTTTCAGATGTTTTAGGGGGCCAAGAGGGAGTGACGACCCATTCACCTTCTACAAACCTGAACTTGAGACTTGTGGAGATAATCATATATTTCTTGCTGCAACAGACCTCTTTCAAAGCCGTTGAGCAAATTTGAATGGTAGGATGAGGTCACAGAAGGAGGTCTTTAAAGTGTGAGAGCAAAGATGAACATAAATGGATGGTTATTAAAATGCCTTTTATTGCATAATGAAAGGGTTGTCAGAATTCCCGAGTCCTGTTGAGAGAAACAGAGCTCACAGTTAACCACTGTGCCAGTAATAACAGTGAGAGAGCTCATTTTTATTTTATTTTTTTTTTAATAAAATTTTGAAAAACATGTCCGAACTGAAACTTTATTACTTATTCAAAAATTCCAACTCACATCAACTTTTAAAGTGCATCATGTTGAACGTAAGGTTGACAACTTGGACAACTCCGGCTTTACAGTAAAACACTTGACCGTCCAGTTTTAAATAATTAAAAACATCCTCATTAAGATCAGATGGTCCTCATATATAATACCTATAATATGACCAATTGGCTATTGTTTCAAAAGGTTTAGAGAGAGAAATTTAAAAAATTTAAAGTGCCACATTTGTTTCAATAGGCCTGCTAATCGAAACAAATGACCTTATTTTAAAAGTATATGCTGGTGAATGTTCGATCTTAATCCTTTTAGACCTCAGTGAGGCTTTTGATACTCTAGATCATGCAATTTTAATTGACTGCCTCAAGCACTGGGTGGGCATCAGAGATACAGCACTGTGCTGGCTCAGCTACTACATTTCCCATAGAACCTTTTCTGTCATTGTAGGCGTTTATCATTCCACTCACCAGACATAACTTGCGTTTGTAGACATGCTGTCTCTTTTCCGCTGTTTTAACTGAGAATTTCTTCTTCCTTTTTTTTTTTCAATATTTTATCTAATATCTCTCCTTGTCTCTCACCTGGTGTTTTTGTAAAGGATCAAAGTGATTTGCAACATAATCTTTAAGTTTTTTTTTTAAAGGACATAAGTCCAATTTGGCATCCAAAAATTGATGACTAGCATTTGAGCGAAATTTTACAATTTACATTTTTGACAGAGAGTTCAAGATTTGTTGGCAAAACTTGTCCAAGCTTTTCTCTCTGGATGTAAATGTGGCACTCGACGATGACAAATCATCTTTTCCACCAAGTACCAGTTCAGCTTAACCAAGACCTTATTGATTACTTATAAAACACGGCAATGAACAGCCGCTTTGCTACATGCTGTGAGTGTCTCTTGTGTTGTCTGTGTGTCTCACATTTGGTCTCCTGTGCTCTTCCAGGACCCTCCCTCCCTTCTGAAGCAGTAGATTGAACACACCTGTTTGTACTCGCTCACCGGGGGGAGAGAGTGCAAATACTGGGAGAAAAGCTGCAGCCAGTGCCAGAGTGAGCCTTTTTTTGGCAGCATTGAATGCTGCTGTATGTTTGCTTCTGTTTGCAGCTAATGCGGGCAAAGTAGTCACTCGTGGAGTTGATAAATTCTTGAGCATTTCTGTTTGCTTGATTTTTTTTCACTCACTTTTTATATTTTCGTAAAATAATGCATTCACAATAATATCGGCTGCAATGTTGCCCACTATAATATTACAAATAAAAGACCACCATTACTTACTCCCTAAAAACTTGATGCATCAAATATATAGATTTAAAGCAACTAATCAAACCAAGGCAGCAGAATAACACCACTACTAAATAAATACATATTAAAAACTATTAAAACTATACAGAAAGTATCTTACCTTAAGTTGCAGCATGCAATTGCAGCTGAGTAGTTTAGATATAACTAGATAGATAGATAGATAGATAGATAGATAGATAGATAGATAGATAGATAAAGTTTTAATAAGTTTAATATAAAGTGAAGCAGTCACATTAAACTACTTCTTATGAGAGCTGTATTTCTAGGGAGTGACTACTGAAGCCAGTATTAAATATGTGCGTGTAGATGCTATGCTACACGACAACAGCCATAAATAAAAAGAATCCTACTGTAACTAAAACATGAAAATGTATCGCCCCTCAATGTGTGTAATGTTTTCTGAGTTAATGAAAGAAGACCCTGACTTAACAGATTATAAAGACTTGAATGTCTTCAAAGAAATTATGGACGTTCTACTGAAGTGAGTTTAGATCTTCAAGGCATAAGTGTGTCTGGTTAGAAATGTTAATGCAGATGTTCACTGATCACTGTTTTAGGTTTAAAGACGTGTAAAAGTAACTTAAAAGGGAATGTGAAAATTTGATCACATTTCAGCTAGAATACAATTTCCCCCGCAATATTCAAATAGAAAGATCAGAGGACTGCAAAGTCTCTCCACGCCAAGATTTCTGAAGCTCATGTCTTCCTTGTAGAAAAAAAAAGAAAAAGAGAAAGGAAAGCAAACATATTTTTGAATATTCTATTCATTTTGCTCACGACTGTTTTTCCGTGTTTGGATATGTCTTTCTGAATAGCAGCATGTCACTAAAATATAAATGATCTTCTTTTATGTCCGCTCAGATTAGGTGTGAATCTACTTTTGTTTCCGCTGCTCAATAAGAATTATTGTTTTGCTTCATGGCTTGATCTTGAAAGGCTCTGGCGGCACGAACGCACACTGTGCAACGAAATGTAAACACAGAGCACAGTCACTCGCCTATTCGAAGCCTCATTCGTCTTCGCAGCAAAATGGAAATTGGACACTTATGAACTAATACAATGTTGTTTCAAGGCTTTATGTCTGAGAGTCGAGTCAAAATGCAGGTTATGATTATTTTAGTTTTTTAATCTAGAATATTCCCCTGTCCCTTTCACTGTTTTCAGCAGATATACTGACTCCCTGAATTTAAACCTTTTTTTGATTCACAACATAATCACACATCATATTACAATTCTGAAACCTAGTAAGTTTTAGACATGGTAGGATTAAGATTATCGTGGCACCGAAGCCAAGAGGGAAATGAGATTCACATTGTGTGCCACACAAGCCAATATTTACAGCACAGCACGTTCTGAATTAGTCATCAGGATATGCGTTTTCTTTAATACTGAAAGGCCAGAGTAATTATTTTTCTCTAACCTTGTTTGACAATTGCCTCCTTGTTCCGCTGAAAGAAGTCGTGACTTCCCCTCGCTGAGGCCCAACTGAAATTCGGCCTCTTCGCCCTCTTTCTTTGACGCTGTCCCCTGAGCCCTTTCTGCTTGATTTAAACCATTTGGCCCACTATATTGTGAGGTCAGGTGTTAACAATTCACTTCTTCTGAAGGCTGACTACTGAAATTCATAAATGGGTTTTGCCAAAAACCCTGAGTGCGCCGATACCGGTCCTGCTTGCCTGTGTGTGTCCTCAGCCTACATCAGCAGCCGTGACGTCAGTGGAAACCACTTTGCATCGTATAGTTTAAACTTTGTTGTGTTCATTGCCCACATCCACCATGCTCTTCCTCTTATGAATAATTCAGCGAGCCTTTGCATATGACGGTCACGAGAGAGCTGCTTGACAGAAGTTTCAACTCCGCAGAACGATTTATGTACCTGACTAGCTCCTGAAACGATCGTCGGCACACGCTTTGTGTCCCAGCTCACACGCCAGTATCACTTCTTCTGCCTTTGCTAATGTCCCCCATTAAAGATCTCTATCCTTGTGTCAGTCTCTGGTCCTTTCCGTGATCCCAGTTCCTCCATCCTTGAAATTGAAGGCTTGAGTGAATCTTATCGCCTCTCATTAGCTTCATTCCCATTCTCTCTGCTTCTCTTTATTGCTCAGCGTTAACCTTCTCACTTGGTGGCAGTCATGAAATAGTACCGTCCTTCATTCAAAGGAATTAAAAGGGTTGCAATATGTCACCATACGGATCCCTGACATCTAATTTGATTCCCAGCGGAACGAGCTTGTCTCTCTCATGCCTATATTGGATTGCAATGCCCTATTTTTTTTTTCATTTATTTTAATCATCATTCCTTTCCGTATCCTGTTACTGAAACCTGTTATAGTTTAGGTGTATGAGCAGTTTCATTTATATAGCCCCATTTTACAAGAAAAAAACACATTGAGAACTGCATATATTTAGGTGTTCACGGACTATAAACCCCAAAACAGTCAGTTGGAACATAATTGTCTGATGAGGAATTAGGTATATTTGCGCTCCACAGACTCTCACGTCAGCGGCAATTTGAGACACAGAAAAATGTACACTAATTATGTTGTTGGAAGAATGCAGTTGCAGAACCACTGCTTTATGCTTTTGTTTAGTTTGATTGATGTATTTTGCTTTCATGCAAATAAAGTACACGCTTTTTTTTTTTCATATTCACAAACAGAAGAGCTGACTCTGCTCCTGTGTGACAGCTGGAGTTTGGAGATGTCTGTTGTTTTGAAAAACCTGCTCCCGGAGAATAAAAAAAAATTCCTTCTGCAACCAAGCGTCCACACACTCAAGTTTTGTTCCCCGTCCAAAAATGCATTGTCGTAATCGTTATCAAGCGATGCACGCACGGTTTCAAACTTGAAAACCTTGAATGAGAATGCGGCTGTAAGAGAGTCCACAACTGCCTGGAGACACTGAGAGTGATCAATCCCTTTTTGTCTCGTCGTGACCTCTGGAAAAAAGAAAAAATCATATTTACATGTGTTTTTCATTTGTAAATCATTTGGATTTCCTCTGTCATCTTATATTTCGGTGCTCACTTACTAGCTTAACATTGTTTACTTGCATGCATGCCAGAAAAGCTTGCACATGATTTGGCATTTAAATTCCACATCAAACTGTCCACTTGTCGACTGTGAGGGTATTTTTGAAAACACATTTTCTTTGCTTATATGTAAATAGCGCCTTTGTCTGTAAGCGGCACGTGAGCGACCTTTTTCAAAATTAATCAGACATTTCTGCCTAAAAAACTGGTGAACTTTAAGGCTTTATGTGACTGCTGAATTTATTGTTTGCTTCTTTTTTTTTTATGAATAAAAACCGAGATTGCAAAATAGTTTTCTGTTATTTCTGTCAAAAATCTTTTTAAAAAATGAATCCCATAACAGCAAGGTATCTTACGCCTGGGAGAGCTGGGGAGTAGTGGTTAGAGAAATATCTGGGATTGAAGGGTCACAGGTTCACATTAGAGGATGGATACCTGACCCGAGCCCGACGGTACCCGACGGGCCGGGCCGGGTTCGGACAGATATTTAGAAAGGATGCTCGGGTTCGGGTCGGGCTCGGTCACATCAGCGCGATAAGGCATTGACCATTTAAAATTTAAAACTGCCTATTATGTAGGTAGCCAATGGGCCTGTTTCACTTGATGCAAAGGTTCGTTTTTGTGATTAAAATAAATGTATAATATTACCCCAAATCCGTCTTCCTGTGTGCGGAAATGTGTCAAACTAGCCAGGACAACGAAAGACGTGCATTTTAAGCTACACGTGTCAGCATTGATGCGCTCATCTGTTGACATTTCCGAACGCCTTCCTACAGTTGCTTAATAAAATCGGGCTTTCCACACAAAAAAGTGCATGTGTCATTAGTATGAGAAAAAAAATTAGATTTTAACTGTGTCGGGCTGGGGTCGGGCTCGGACATAAATATCTTAATGCCTGTCGGGCTCGGGTCGGGTTCGGTTAGCTACTGCTCTGTCGGACGTGGGCCAGGCTCGGACAGAAAAATGCGGCCCGATCCGCACTCTAGTTCACATCTTCCCCCCTAAGTGCCTTGAGCAAGGACCTAACCCTTAAACTTCTCCCCGAGCGATACACAGGTGGTAGCCCACTGCTGCGAGCGGCACACACCACTGTCTGGGCGAATGGATGGCTCAAATGTAGAGGAAGAATTTCCCCACATAGGATCAATATGCCACAAATTATAATAATAATAATTATTGCACGTCTTCGTTTGCCTTCCTGCTCCATATTCATACAGTTCTATGATATTTCTTTTCTCTGACCTTGCCTTATCACATAACAGTTGTCGCATTAATATACATGATGCCGCCTTCGCTAACATCCCGCCTCAATCTCTAGTCTTTTAACAGCTATAGTTTTTTTTGTTTGTTTTTTTGCCTTGAAGGTGTCTTCATATTAGTTGAACACCCTGGAAAGTAATTCTTTCAGCTTGGAGGCATTACAATGGTTTGATGAATAATTACAGGTGCTGAAAGCTTAATGGTATTTTTTCATTACAAATCATATCAGTGTTGCATGCCTGTGTACTCGCATCAATTTAGCTGAATGAGAAGGTTGTTTGTGTCAGCTCCCATTAAGTCACACAGCGTTGGCTTTTCAGCTGTGTTTTGCATCTCTGATATGATGTCTTTCTGACTACAGCGGGACCCTGCAGTGGGAGTTACACTTCAGTACCACAGGGAGGAAGTGCACGAGAATGTTTGGGGGTCTAATCTTCAGATGCCATCGGAATTCTCGAGAATGAATAAATTAAAACCAGCTGGAGTCGTATCCAATGTCACGGGAGGATTGAACAACGTTTTCTTGGGGTGAAATTTGGGTGAATAGGACGAGAGGAGTGGAGGTGGGGTTTACTGAGAATTCTGCAGAGCTATGACGGGTTTCAAGTTGGAAATATTTCCATAATTTGGGTAAAAATAACAAAAGAAATCTGCACTGATTCTGTATAATCACAAGGTAATGGAGTCACAAGATTGCATCTGAGCAATATCTTTAACAAAGCATCTTCAGATGGCAAAGACTACATCATAAAAACATCCTGAAAAGATAGATAGAGCTGCTGTCAGGCTATAGATAATTTGATCGGTTATTTAGTATCTTAGTGAAGTGATGTTTTGCCATATGTTGATCCATTTAAAGGGGAACCACCATTTTTTTACACCCTGGACCTTATTTCTGGCATAAAACATGATCTTTTACTCACCCATTTGACTTTGGTGTCATTTGGAGTCGTGTGGACGATATTTAGATCCACGTATATCCATATAGTGGGAGTGACTGGGGCACCGAAATGCAGCCTCTAAATAACACATTATCTGCCGCGAAACTCGTTCATTTCACCAAAATTTTGTTACACTAGTGCTATTCCCATTTGAGTCCGGAGTTACCTGTTATCATCATTTGGGGTCTACCGCACCGCGCATTTTGTTTCCCTGTAATTTGCTGCTGCTAGTTTTTTGCAACATGGCTGAATGTTTTTCCGATTCTGAGGTTGTGGACGATGACTTTGTTTATGATGGACGTCCTTACCGTTTTGAGCCAGAGTATATGATGAGGAGCTTGTTGCAAGGAGGATGCTGAGGAAGAGAGAGGAACAGCTGGCCAAAGAACAACAAACCGCTGCACGTCCATGAATAGGTAACAGGTAATTCCGGACTCAATGGGGAATAGCACTATAATATAATATCTATACGCACAATATAATACGTATAATAATGCGTTATTTAGAGACTGCGTTTCGGTGCCCCAGTCACTCCCACTATATGGATATATGCGGATCTAAATATCGACTCAAAATGACACCAAAGTTATATGGGTGAGTAAACAATAGTATTTTATGACGGAAATAGGGTCCAGGTTGTAAAAAACGGTAATTCCCCTTTAACACAGTCAGTCTCTATTACGCCTATGTTTAAGGGGCATATTGATGAATTAGTATAACTGTGTTGATATCACTTTTAGGAATGTACATTTAACAACATGTAGAAAAGGTCATGAGGAAATGATGTTTAATTGAAGCTTTTGTAATATATTTTGCAATTGTAGCTTGTTCTTTACTATGTTCTAAACAGATAAATCAATCAAAAGTATTTTCCAGAGCTTGTCACGTCAAAGTCCTTCAGCTAAAATGTAATATTTTTGTCTGATGTTGTGACTGGCTTCCGTGTCTTTCCTCATATACCTGTAAACATTTGTTATTTAGCTGTGAATCAAAGAGACAGCATTTATTGGCATAACCTTCTGGGGTGGACAGCGACGCACTTGTTCCATCTATTACCAACAGATGGCTCTTTAGAATGACACTCACTTTCTGACCTTTAGCTGGGACGGTTTTATTTTGTGACAAGGACAACGCTTTCAAGAGGTGCACTATTTCTTCAGCCGGCGTGCATATTTATCAGCCTTTACCCAAGGGGGATTTCATCTAAATTATAGCAAGGTTATCTGTCTCGAAACCAATAGGTTAGTTCTGCCACTTCTGTGGAGTAGTCTGTGGCCACAGACAATAAGATCAAAACAGCACGGGGATTACATTTTACAAAGACGGGCGGATTAAAAGTAAAGGAGAAAGTACAGTTGAAGTGGACGCTGAATGTGTAGAGGAAAACATGCATTTGCAGCATTATAATGGCGATCAACAACGGTTCAACGGCCAATGTCCTCTTCCACATTCATGTTGCATCACGTATGTCCCTCTCAGTTTGTTTCAGTGTCACAGAGGCAGCTTTGTCCAGATATGTGACAGCAAGCCTTGACGCTGAACAGACTTTGCCCAAATCAATGGGATTGCTTTTCATGACGTCCCCTGCTGTTGGTGTAATATAGCAGACACTGTGGAATAGTAGAAATCTTATATGAGGGCGAGTCTTAGATCAAAGCAAATATTCATGTTTACCATGAAATACAGCGTGCAAATAATGCTTTAAATAATGGACACAGGACGTGCATTCATTTAATGTGAAACCTCTGTGCTTTTGTGAGCATGACTCATGGCCCACCATTTCCATTCTGCAAAACATCCAAACTAGAAGGCCACTTTTGTACAATCCCGTGTTTAATTTCCAAATGGCACTGAATAAAATGTCACTCATAAATGGCTTCTGTAAAAAAAGGATAGCAACTCATTATATTAACTCAGTGCAACAAGCTCAAAAGGTCTAAAGCCCCCGGTAGTGGCCCCGAGAGGCTGCGCTGTTCATTACAACTCACATTATGAAAAACTTGCCACAAAACAAACAACAAAGAGAGGATTTTTTATTTTTAGAACATTAATGTGGGTGAACTTAAAATGTCCAGAGGGAGGCACAAGACGAACAGCCGAGAGAGCGTTCAAATCAAAACGGTTGGTTCCCTTAAGACCGAGAGTTGCAGTCAATTTACTTATTTAATTAGAATCTGCCTAAAGTATTGTGTGAAGTCTCGTGTGAAGCTGACATTTTGGCTCCAAGGTGAAAGAGTGTCCAAAATGAGAAGAGACAGACCTCTGTGGAGAACTAATGTGGTCAGCACATTTCTTAAAAATAAACTACTCTAATGCATTATAATGATTTATGTAGCCTTGTGGCTGCTGCAGAAAAAGGTCAGGGATACATTACAACTTCTGAATGTATTACACAGGAGCTGTGAATATTTGTAGAGAATAGGACAGAAGTGCAGCCAATAATTGTTGTCATGCACTAAAGTGTCATGAATTCAGTATGAAAGCCTGGGGTCGGTTTCTCTCTTTTGTCTACTGTGATGTATGTGACACTGCTCCTGAACTTCCTGAAATGTTACCTCAAACATGCTTGCATAGTGGCTTGTTTGGCAAGACGCAACATGTGAATGTTTGAACAAACAGAGTGGGCTAGCTGATCAATTGGAACCTTTGACTTGATATACAGATGTACAAACCCTCTGTAACGTGATTCCCTGGTTTCCCAGAGAATGGATTTGGAGCTCAAAGTGGCTGTCACCATCTTGGCAGGGCCTGAAATGGGTAAAGAGACGCACAAGTCGGATACCTGCCGGCGGCTTTTCAACCAATCCAGCATTTCGGATTGAGATCTCTTTGATTAGCTGTTTAGCTTGGACAACCAGCGCATGGAAGAGGCTTATGATCATCTAATCTGAACATTCAAATACACGGATATTGTCGCAACGATGTGATCATCTGGAATGTATAAACTGTAGACCAACTGATCTGCATTATTTAGGAGAAGCCAGGTCATTCCATATGTTGTGTGGTAGTTTGCAGCTTCCAACCTCTTCTGATTTCCCCTTTTGAATGACACAACACAAACTACTGCCACTTGCTCGTATGAAGAGCTATTTTCTCTAGCGCAGTTGCGTAACACACAGCACAGGAGAGGGCAACAGTCTTTGCGGTTCATTCAAGTGTAAATTTTTGGCCCAGACACAAACAGCGTGAGGCGACGTCCCAGTTGGCCTTTCGTTGTCTGTGCGCGTACCCTTAAAGAGATAGGAGCTAAAACTGAGCTTCACAGGTGGAAGGTGAAAGGAGGTCATCACGTATGACAACATGTGTGCCTCTTTAACCGGGGAAGCTAGTGGCTAAAGACACAGTTTTGAACCGTGTGGCTTCAAAACCCCTCAAGTCTCCATGGCTGAGGTTCCTTGATCTGCTCGCTGGACGCCTTGCGAGGCTGTCTGCTGCTCCAAGTGTGCTCATTTGGAAGGGTTAAATGCAGAGAATCAACACATTGTATGCGAGTGCATGGCAAAATAAAGCTGATTTAAATTAATGCATCATTCATATATCGGTGTTGCGAATAAGAACCATAAATCTTTGCAATCTTGAGCTCAGCAACTGGAGTACCATATTTTACTGCATGGTGTTACAGTATTTTTTACTTTATTTATTATTATTACTTTATAATAAAGAGACTCATGCAGAGCTGCACATCTGTAGGCCTGCACTGAATCGAGTCATCTGCCTCTGACGCGCCAGATGCTTCCTGTGCTGTCACCTTAAAGTCACAATGACTGAATCAGAGCAGCACGGCACGGCTCGGCTCGGCTCTTTTCATCTCTGACCCACTGCACACACCTCATGTCGAAATGGGACGGGCTTGGCTTGAATGCATCCCTGATTCGCTGTTTTCTCCGGACTCTAAAAAGCTCCGAGCGCAGAGCATTGCCCGCCCGTCCTCAGTGGTTCATCATCCCTCTGAGTCAGCCCGTCCTTTCTAGCTGCAGTCGGTGCTCGATTGCCTTGGTCTGAAGCAACTATGGCAGACCGTGAGGATAATGTTACAGTTCCTGAGTTCAGCAGCCTGCTCCAAATGGATCCCAACCTCAAACAGTACGAGAAGGACTTCAAGAGGAGGTAAAAAACGGCTCTAACAGCGGTTTAATTCGCCGCCTGTCGCCAGAATAAGTCCCCGCTGAAGCGGCCAGAAGCCAGGCTTACTCTGGCGCTCGTGTGTTGAAATGAAAAGACACAAGTAACAGATAAAAGGCGATTCTTGCAGCACATCAGACGTTCGCCCTCTGTGTTGTTTGACATTTTGAATGAGAGGAGGTCGAGGGGTCTTCCCCTCTCATGCACTGTAGCTTAGCCTGCTGCATCTATATAGCACGCGTTTAGAGGATGAAAAGATGTTCAGGTTATGCAAAATTCATGATCAGCGACCAGGAAGTCTATTCTTTGGGTGTGTTTTTTTTTTTTTTTTTTTTAAGGTGACAAGTTGCTGGGATGTAAATAAAAATAAAAAACAGGCAAGTCGTTCCCCAACTTCCTTCCTATGTTTGACAGTTCAAGTGCAGGCATGTGTGTGCGTCTCGGCCAGGTGACGTCCGCGTTACGTCGCTGTGAGGTGGTGCTCTGGAGACGCTGTCTGCTGTAGGCTACTAATGGCCCAGCATCACCGCAGTTTGCTGTGACTGGTATTTGTAGCAGGCAGCTCGTTGGATTGTTATTTATTTTTGTGCAAAATGTTGCTCACGTTTCTCTTTCAGCCAACAAATTCATGATTAGATTCTGTGTGTGTGTGTTGGTGATCCTGCAGTGTGTCTCTGTATTCACTCATATATTGATCTGTCGTAATGCCCTTCACAAATTCCAGCCACACAGTTTCCTGCAGTTGCCAAAAGGAAAGCAAAGATTGCTCAACGCGTCAGACTACAAGCAGACGTAGATTAAATTAAATTGATGCCAGTAATGCACGCACAAAGTGGCAGGTTGTGACAAATAATATACCGTAACAGCCTTGCAGACTCGCTATATGGTGTCTTAATAGCGACCTTTGACATTTATGTTTTTGCAAGTCACAGCTGCACAGGTTCTAAATACAGCGTCCTGCTTCAGATTTTGACTGTGATCTAAACCTTATTGGATTACACTATGTATATATATCTATTAATTCAGACCTAATATGTTATGGAAAATTGTCCTGCCTCCTTGTAACCTGACACATGTCACCAACAGACAGACAGAGATGTCAGCTCATCAGACACATTCAGATCAAGTTTATATTTAAACCCAGCAGACATTAGAGATCAGTAGCCTTTTATTCTCTGCCATCTATATAACACAGTGAATTATACTGGCTTATTGTGACGGCTGAAACTGCGGGGGCCATCATTTCTTTAAATGCCGTTTTATCGCGACAAAAGGGGCTTTTGTTTTATCGAGATCCCCGGAAAATTACTGCGATCTCGAAGAGGGTCCATTACCGAACAGTTTAAACGTTGAAGTGCACTTGCCTCTGAAGCTGCAGCCGAGGCCTCGTCTCCTCCTTAAATTATGAGCGCTGATCTGAATGTTACAGTTTGCCGCCTTCAGGGGCCTCTGGCTTTTGTAACATATGGTTAATGTTGTGAAAGGGCCTATAAACCCTAAACTTTTCCTAAGCATTGTTAATGCCTAAATCCAAACCGAACTGAATGAAAACTGAGTTCAAAGAAAAGTCCGCAGCTTGTCATGGTTCGACACAAGTAACTGACTGAGGTCTCCTTGGTGATAGTATTATGTTTAAGCCATTTAACCACCACAACTGCCTTCCCTTTACCGTACTTCATGCTGCTTAACCCGACAGAGGGAACGGCCTTTTGTTTTCTCACGATAAATAAATTAATTCACTTGTTATCACTAGAAAAGTTATATATAGCTGCTACAATAATTAACCCTCGAGATGGCGTTAAAAAAATAATGGCAGGCAGGAAGATTTTCACCTTCTGTACTGAAACAAGTAAATGAAAAGCAGAAACATACAGCATTATGAGGGGAAAAACAAGCACATGTCCTTGGTTTCTGAGCTGACCCTGTGTTGACTAATCTCCAAAAGTAAATAGACGCTGTTGGCCAATAGGCAGTCTCACAACTCTTTGGCGTCTTTTTAAAGTCCATTTTTAACCTGATAAAGAGACTAGACTATAATGAAAGAATGCATTTAAAAGAATAAAGAAGATTCTAGCACCAAAATGTAGTTAACAGTCTGATTTTATGATCACTCTTCACTGTCGACTCTTTCGGGATGGAAGGACTTCTGTCTCACAAACTGACAATGTAATTCTTCAGCTCAATTCCCCACCTCGTGTCAAATTAGCCCTACCTGCTTGATTTCTTTTTCACTTTTTTAAACCGAGTGTCATGTTTTTCAGCGCTGGGGTGACAGTGATAATGATCCACAGCTCGCACTGCCTCGGTGTCTGCTCACCGTAGGGTCGCCCTCCCTGAAACCACGCTTTAAAACTCTGCTTAGGGGCCATATAGTTTTATCCATTTTCATTACCATGTCAGGTCTTGTTTCTAATGTGGCAGGCAAGGGACCACCTGCTTTGTATTTGAAGCATGCGAGCAGGGCTGTAGCCTTGCAGCGAGATGAGCGTGTCAGTTTCATCTCAGACACAGCTTGGGATTTCTAGGCTTCACCGAGCTCTAGACGTGTCTCACACACCTGCCCCGCTGATGAAAGTTGCACATAAATTATTTTACATATAGGATCACCGCTGTGTGAAGGTTAATTCTTGATAAGCCCCCGGTGTTGCAAGTCCCAGAGTCCAAACACCGTATCATGAACACAGGCACAGAAATCAAGAGCTTTCTCAGGCTGCACACTGAGTCCCAGTACTAAGAATTCAGCTCGCTTATCAGAACGAGGCCTATGACCACACACGCTGATCCTTTAGATTTCACCACAATGTCATGGCTCAAGGCTGCACACATTTCAGGTTTGTTGAACTTTGGTTCACACCAGATACAGTCACGGTGCGCAGTCAGTTGAAATAACTCCAGCAGAGTCTAATTAGTTATTCCGCGGTTGCAGGCAGTTCTTTTTCTTCTTCTTCTTCTTTTATTGTCAGGATGCTAAGTTTCTGATTGATTGGGAAAATAACCGTTAATGCCGGCACGCAGGTTACAGCCCTAGTGAGCCGTGCTCTGTTGACATCCTTCATTATTTACTCTTCCTGTTGCGCAAGTCTGCAGGAAGTGCTGCTAGGATTTTGCAGCTCAGGACACCGTGTTTCTCCTAAATTGGACGAAATGAAAGTAGGGAGCATTGGGTCTAATGTTTATTGCAGTTTTAGCAAAGATTTGAGTACGTCGTCGCAACTTACTTCCAAGTCTGTCTAATGCACGCGAAGGTGATGCAATACATGTAAATGCAAAACTGCTAATGACTGCTACAAATGCATGTGGTCCAACTGAACATGTACTGAGCTGAATACAGAAAACTGAACTAAACGCAGGAAAAGACTTGGTTAATATTATTAGACTGTGATGATTTAATATTTGATGTACCTTCTTTTAAGAGCAGCTTTGGCAGCATTTCTTTTCCCCCCGTCACCTTGCTCGAGGGTCAGGAAAGATGTGAGTTTAACAGAGAAATGTAGCTTTCATCAATCAAGCGAACGTCCAGGTGCCTCTTTAGCCTCGTTAATGCACTTAGTCAAGAAGGGCATTATTTGAAAGTCACCTTGCTGCTGGCCTTTATGGAAGAAGCCCTTTAAGCAAGCTAAGCTCAAAAGGCTTTTTTCCCCCCATGCGTCTCCAGGCTGTTGCAGACTTTCTTGGCACCTGTGTGCGTCAGCTGTCACTGTCAGTCACACACAACACAGACCTGAACGCGGACTCTAAATTTAGACGCCCAATTGTCTAACGCTGGCTTGTATGAAGGGTAAAGCGGCACGCGCTGTACAGAGACTTTCAGAAGGAAGATTTGAAGTTGTGTGTAGTTGAGTGTAATTTGCTCAAAAAAATCTATAGAATATAGTAAAAAACCTGCACAATGTGTAAGTGAGTGTTCAAAATAATTTTGATTGCAGTACAGCCACTTCATAGTGCCTTACCTTACCTAATACCTGAATTTAAGTGCAGATTTTATCAAACGTACGATGGAAGATTAACTCTGTAGGAAATTAACCAAAAACTAAATCAATGATCAATAAAATAAAAGCTAAAAACTAATTTGGGTGAACATGTGATGACCTGAGGGAATCAACTATTGCCGGCACTAGATGTGTTTTGTATCCACCAACAACACTCACGCAACCATCAAATCAAATCATGCTATTGCTCCAAACCCTTCCCTTTCCTTTGTGTGTCTTTGCATAGTGAGCATTAGGTACACCATTTCAGCTGCAGAGAAACATATCATTTCAGTAGCAATAACACACATTTGTATTATGTGAAATCAGGTCAGGGTAAGCCTCAGATGTACTTTCAGTTTAGTGCCAATTAGCATAACAAGCATGTAAATATTACACCTGTGTAATCTAAGCATTATGCCAGTGCTGAAGAAATTGTATGGCTCTAATCACCACTTTTCCATGTGGAAAAAAAAAA
>JASGAT010394277.1:3394-14843 GCA_030220025.1 Chelon auratus | reverse complement strand
ATCTATCTATCTATCTATCTATCATTTTATCGTATGAGTTCAAAGTTTCCGCAGTAACACAACACCGCTGGCACCGAACACACTCCGCGCCACATGGCAATCATTTCAGCACCACGAACAGCTCCTTTGGCGGCGGCTCGAGGAGAGTAATGCATTATTGAAAGCCTATATCAAACAGCTCTGGGGTGCTGTCTCTCTGCACAGGGGCCCTGGATGAAGTCGGACTGTCTGCCTGCACAATAGCCTCTAATATGTTAATGGCCGTAGGGGACGCCCGAGGTGCCGTCCCCAGCTGCCTCGCCTACCATATGTCAGCCCGTTACGACAGAGTCCTCTATTAATCAGAGAGGGGGGGGGTATATTTCATCAGGAACGTCACCGATATCACAACCCTCGAAGCTCTTATCAATAAGTCGCCTCGTCGTACGGGTGCTGTCACTTCCTGGGCCTTGGAAACGGGCCTTCCTCTTCAACTCATGTCTAGATCGCTTAGGTGACCCCCACCCACCTATACACTCGCATCCCATGGTGCTTCTGTCGTCCCATCTGAGTCATACCGCAAAGAAAACTACCTTAAATTTTTAAAAAATATATATAATTTGACATATTATTATTATTATTATTATTAATATTATCACCATCAGGCCTATTATTATTAATATTATTATTATTACTATTCCTTCGTATCCTCACATTGGCCGAGATTGATTAATTATGGAGCCTACCAAAGGATCTCATAACTTAATTCCTTCAGGCTACTAGTCGGGGGAGTAATTAATCTATACCGTGGATGTAAATAAAAGGAAATTGGATTCCTGACAGACGAAATGAGAGAGTCTCTGACATCTCGTCGGCAAATAATGATTCCACCGCGCGTTATGGTAACGCAGGCGTTCAGATTTACGAGCGCACGACTTTTTACTATAGCTCTGAGCGGAAGGGAGTGGGCCTGTCCTAATCGTAGCTGTTAGGCGCCCAGGTTAAGATGGATTAGATCATTATAATTACAACACTACAAGCTGGAGTTAAAAGAAATGGATAGCTCTCACCTAATACCTCGGCTCGTTCTTTTTTATTTTTTAGTGGAGAATATCGTGTTCTTGTTTTGGTCGACTTATTAAGTATCTTAGAAAAAAAAAAAAAACGCTCCCATGGAGGGCTCCGTTGATCTAACAATGCGCAGGAAGGTTGGCCTTTGGACGGAAATGTCAAACCGGGGATGTGGATGGGTAGATCCCCCAGATCTGCACTCATTTCCCACTTATATTTGCTCGGTAATCCGCTGTGGCAGCCCTCCATCGCCCGGGACCTGGTTTGAGAGGCGGTGCTGTTGACACAAGGGTATATTTCAATCACAGAGGGTTCAGAGTCAGACGCACAACTTATTTGTCTAATAAATCCGTCATTTAGTAAGAAAAATATTTGATCTTGAGGGGCTGACCTCTTGTCATGTAGCTACTGACAGATAAAAATGGATGCTGCGCGGTTATATGCAGGTAGCCTGCATGGCAAAAAGCACAATTTAGATTCCTGTTTGTGGGGGGCACACATACAGTAAACACATCAGGGTCTGACAGCACACATCTTATTTCAGCGTCTGTTCACTAAAAACTAGAGCTGGAGGACAGCAAAAAGTTATTTAAAGGAGGAATGGAGGACAATTCAGGCGCCACTGAAAAGTAGACTATACATTTAATATAATGGAGGCTTCTGTGCTATTTTTAAAGTAGTTTTAAAAAATAACTTGTGCAAATCATTAAGCATCGTCACTTGGTTTGACTAAATCTGATGTACAGACACAATCATGATGGGGGGAAGTTTAAATCCAGCTGCAGCTCAGACACTGCCACACATTTTAAATTGGGCAGAGGAAAAAAAATAAAAGCCTGCAGTTTGATAGCAGCTTTAATCCAGTGGCCGTATAACCCAAATTAGTGGAGCATCGGAAGTCTACAGAATGCCAGTTTGCTAATTTAGTAGTTTATTGAGGTTCATTAAAACAAGTATTTGTAGTAGTTAAATCAAAATCCTCCATAAAACTGCTCATTTACTTCAAGGTTCACCATCAGTCTTAGGTTTTAATATTTAATCTAATAACTGTCATTATGCTGCATTTATGTTTTCTCTTTATGCTCTTGTACTTCCAAAAGGATCCTCTCTAAATCACAAATGCAAATAAACACACACCTCAGCCATCACGCTGCCACTCTCCGGCTACAATTTGATCATCACACAAGCCTGACTTAAACACTTCTTCTGCCTCACTCTGCTCTTCATGCGCACAGCTATGACCAGTCTAAAAACTGAATTGACCTGCTGCCGGGGTTTGACTGCAGCAAAAAAAAAACCCTGCACCCCCTGACTATAAATATGAGTGCAGAGCTCGGAAATCACTCAGAGGATGTCTCCCAGCTGTTTGATGCTTCAACCTTTTGGCACAGGCTGCAGGTAACATCTGGATTTGTCCACTGCGTAGCTCACAAATATGACAGAGGCTGGGCTGTGAGAGATGTGCTGTCATCAAACTCTCCCAGGAGTGCTTAACTTGATCTTAAGTCTGTCCTCACTTGGTGTGGCCGGAAATCTAAAGACATCTTCAAAACAAAGCTAGCTGAGTGTGGTTTAACCCGCCGCGCGACCCCAACCGTTTGACAACTGTGCTGATAAAGTGCAGCACTAAAACATCAAAACACTCGTTCTTGGCGCTGGCCTGTCGTGGAATGTTTCACCTCCTTCAGAAATTACGCACTGCCACCTAAATGTCACTTTATGCAAAAATCTGCCTTTACTGCACGAAATGTCATTTATTTCTCAGCGCCGGGCTCCTCGGAGCCGCCGTGGCCCCTGGCTGAGTGCTCTTTGAACCCTGGTATTGAACCCATTTCCCTTGTCGTCATTGCCAGCACGTGCTGCAGACAGACGGCACACAGCGAGGAGAGGGAGAGGGAGGGGGGCGCGCGGGACCGTAAACAAGAGGAGGAAAGACGAGACACCCGTACAAGGAGAGTCCACAGCAAAGCCAGGGTGAATTTTCTTGAATTCAAGAAATTTAAGTTTGCCGTGTAAATGTCGTGTAAACGTTCATTGGGTTTCCTCTCAAAAATAGCATGTGATGTTATAAATGCATCAAACTCTAGCGGCCGAAGATGTTATTTCTTCATTGTTCATTTTAACTTTCTTTTTTTTTTCAAAGAATAGACATTTAAGCATCACTGTCAATGAAAAAAATATAAGATGATATATCATGTTATCATGCAGAAATCAGTTTCTTTAGTTCTTAATATGTAATATATATAAATATGAAAACAAATGACAAAACACAGCTGATCCTATCTTTGCTGTTGATCCTATATTTTACGGACCTGTCCAGGGTGTACCCCGCCTCTCGCCCGATGACAGCTGGGATAGGCTCCAGCGGTTACAGAAGATGAATGAATGAATGAATGAATGAATGATTCACTATTGCGGGGATGTTTTGGACTGTTTGTGTCGCTGACCTTGGTGCTGGAAATCACCGCTCCGTCCTCACGCATGGAGAAAAATTCACTTTTATACGAACTTGAAGCTTTTTAAAGATTGTTTAGAGCATAAAATGTGTCTTTGGTGGAAGTTCAGAGTTTCAAATGTTAATTAAACATCTAAAAACACAGAGTTTGTTAAGATTTCTTCCTTTACCATTTGCATTTTCTTTGTACACTTCATCTACCAATAGCTATTTGGAGTCTTTTAAATGTGAATATTAAATGTGTAGCTTTCCTCTATAAATGACACAATAACCCTGTAAGTCCAGAGCCGCATCACACATGCACATTTTTGGAGTATGCTTGAATTATGACTTGATGAATGAATCGGTTATAAAAAACAACTGATATTTACTTCAGCTAACTTTCAGCCTGTGTTCTGTATTAGGCCACTTCTGTTTTACTGACGCGCCCCCACTGCTTCTCCATAAGTTAAACTCACGCCACATATACACGATGCACTTTTTCGAGCAGGAGCTGTGAGGGCATTTCACGTTGCAGAGAGAGAGCCTGGCTCCCCCCCATCCGTAGATATTGAATATCTTCCTCTGTACACATGGACTTCGATAATGAGGAGAGTGTCGGCCACCGTTTGCCCGCCGCCACGCCATCAAATATTCATCACTGTTGATTAAACAGCCGGCAGCTGCCGATCGGTCGGGTGTCAAATTTGTATCCAGCTACTTCTGTACACACCCACACCGAAAACAGTGTATTAGTTACTCTGAAATGTTCCACGGAAAAAATAGAGATGTTCAACAACTGTGTGTTGTGGAGTATGTGTAAGTGCAGGGGGTGGGGGGGGGTAGCCTCACTTGCATTCTTGAAATATAAGTGGGGGTTTAAACGGACATTTCATCCAGTGACTATGAGCTAGAATGACAGAAAGAAAAATATCTGAGTGTGTTTGTGTGTGAAGGAGAGAGAGAGAGAGAGAGAGAGAGAGGTTACTGTGAGGCACGTTAAATATTTCATGAGTTGTTAGAGGTTGGAGTCGAGAGGAAAGACTGCCCAGGAAGGTTGGTTCAACTCATTTGCTGAACTCGAGCTGGGAAGCATGCAGGGGAACAAATGTTGATGCAGTCACACACACACACACTCACACTCCTTTTATTGGCTGAAGAGGTATCCTCTTGAATGTCAGCGACAATGCAAATAATACAACAGCAGCAGCAGCAGCGTATTTCCTTTGCTCAGTCTCTTCACTGTTTCCCCTCCCTCTAAAGATGCAAACTCCACAGGGCTGTGCCACTTCAGAGTCCCATGGCTCATTTAGCAAGAGGACAGCAGACTAATTGGATGATTGATGGCAAATGAGATTTTTATCTCCCATGACAAGGGAAAAAAAACAATAATCTGTTATCTTTCCGCCTCCTGCAGCTTTTCAAAACACAGATGAACTCGTTATTGAAAATAGAGTTCCAGTGAGATCTTATTCGATGCCTAATTACATATTAAAATTGAATAAGACGCAAAGCAATTCACAATTTTACTGCAACAAATTTGAAATTTCATGTAGTGATCGATCAGACACCTCTACTAATAATAAAAAATAAACTTATTTAATAAGAGTAATACGAATAAATTAAGCAACTTGGGCGTATTAAACTTGGTAAACCTGCTACTGATTTTCATCATCAATTATTTTCACAATTAATCGATTGTTGCTCGTATATGAAATGGTAGGAGCAGAAAAGCACAAGTCCCAGATCCTGAGAAGTTCCTCAGCCGTTCAGAAAATATTAACTTTGCAATGACGTCCAACAGAGGAAGTCTGAAAGTCTTAACATTGAAGCACACAGACATTTTGGGACTATGATTAAAAAAACATAATAATACTAAAATCATTTATTTGTTATAAGAATAGTTACGTTTCTGTGAGGGGAAGAACTGATTGATGGACAAACAGCTAATACTAGACGTAAAACCAGTGTGAACAGAGTCTGCATCACCTCAGAATAACTTGGTCAAAGTAGAAGTTAAAGTAAAATGTTGTCTCACTCATGGAGGCTTTCTCAGGTATGTTAGTAAAACATCTGGTCGTCACCACACATACTGAACATTCCCACAACTCTTTTCTAGTTTTTGCCAGAATTTAAAAACAAAACAGAAACATCTGCCCTTTCCTCCCTCGTGAGTCCGTGACACGTCCACTGGACCGTGCGGGATACTTCGGAGGACAATGCAAAATCATCAGACTGCGTTCAGCGGCGAGGGGAAGCGTCTCAGGGAGAAGGCTACAAACGGAGGAGCTCGCCTTACTGGCCATTGATCGCCTTATTAGCCTCTTGTTACTCAGACTGGAATATCATCCTCTAGATCCGCTTACTGGAACATCCGACTCATGACACAGCTGTTGGATCAGCACCTCAACCGGAGAGCCATCAACCGACCGACCGGCCGACCAGCCATTACTCGATGAAGATGACGAGCATGGACGCTGTCGTGTGGCGGCAGAAAGATCATCTTTAGCAGAGTTTAACAGGACAAGAGAGGCCTTAAGGACACACTTTCACTTCTCAGTTGTCAAGGTTGTCTCTATACAGACCCTTACACCATACACATTGTGTAATAATCATGATCACTCTCAAGAGACGCCCACTGAGTGCCTCCAGGATCCCGTGTAAGTTCCAGCCATTTTTGACACTTTTCATCAATACCACATGTTCTGACATTGATTATTATGTCCTCAGCGTCCTGACTTCACACCTCGCAGGTCACACTGTGTGAAAACGGCTCCCCTCTTTTATTACTCGGGGGACCTCAGCGGCTCCTCAGAAGACTGACAGCTCTGACAGGTGGAGCTGGAGTCGACTTTGACAAAGCACTGATTAGCCTGTCACTCCGAATGGAGGCAAAGCCGCGAACTACGCGTAATTCATTCAGTCACTCTCGGCGAGCCAGACAGGACTCACAGCGGACTGGATGCATCGCCTCATCGAGCCGGATGAGTTGAGATGACTAATTATGCTTGACTTATAAGCACCGGTCACATTGATGCATCTGCGCAAGAGTCATTTTAGTAATTACATGCCAGTTCATTAATTAATGGGATGTAATGATCTAGCGCATTAACGATGTGAAATAGCAGTTTGTCCTGATCCTCCACCTTGGAAAGAACTGACGTGAACATTTTACAGTTTGTTTGCGAACGTCTCTTTCGTTTTTCACTCGAGCAAAAACTGCACGTGGTGCGTTTACTGACCCCCGTCTGCACACGTCATCACATTTATTCAAATGGAGGAAGCAAATAATTACATGGGATAGCTCTGGCTTGCTTTTGTTAATTGTAACTGATAAAATAACTAAAATAAAACTAAAAAAATGAATCAATTTATCAGTTAACAGGAGGTTTTCATTATACATTAAACCACTAATGATCCACATGAAGAATCTGACATTCTCAACTGCTACTGAAATAATCTAATCTAATAATAAATCTAATAATAAATGTTAAACTGATCAGAAATGGTGACAAGAGGTTGCAAGTACCTTTGTTTAAAAGGTGTCCAGAAACCAAAGAAGTTTAGAAGACGCTGCTTTAAGCAAATGACGCAGTTCAAAATAAACAAACTCTTCCCAAGATCTTTGTTTACCGCGCTCAAAAAACATCCTCATTCATTTATTCATTCACTCACGTAATCAAATTAACACATCATCTAAGAATAGCACCAACTTCCAACACATCTTCACCTCAAATCTCAGAAGGCCAGACTACTGTTGACACCTCCTCTAATTACGGTGACTGACTGTTGTGCAATATTATCTGTCTGGGTGCCCCTCCCCAACCCCTCACATCTACACCTTACAAGTAACCCTGTCCCACGCAGTCAGGATCCAAATATCACCCACTTATTGACCGGTGTGACAAATGGCATGGCAGTGGGGAGGTGGAGTGGGGTTGGGGGGAGGAAGAGGAGAGGCGCAGCAGTCTGGGGAGAGGGGAAGGTGAGGAGATAAAGTGTACCACTGAATAATTCAGAATGAAAACACAGAGGAAAATCGATCAGGAGGCCAAAATCTGATATTAATAGCAAATTACGCCCTAAAGTTAGGCAGGAGGGGTCCAAGTGTGTGACACGGAGAGAGAGGGGGAGCTACTGAGGCGACTAATTTAGTACGTGTCCTGTGGATCAAACTCACTCGGCTTTTATTTTACAACTTTTATAATAACCATCTGCACCGAAGCGAAATGTTCTCTGTGTTAGTTAGACACTTAAGAGTTGCTAAGTAATTAGCTACTACACTGGATCTATAATTGCCTATCATGGGCCTTTATTGGTCAATTAACCGCTCAAATCAAGTGACTCAGCCAAATGTAACAGTCTTATTATTACTCAATTAAAACAAATGCTCTCTGTGGTAGGGGGTCTGAGAGGGAGTGAGATGGGAGGTGGGTGGGGCCCTCCGGATCCCCAGTATATCATCAGGTAATTAATATTTTCATTAACTCGCTCTCTGTTGAGCTGCGACCTGCCTCTGATCATTTCATTTCCCCTCCACGGGTTCGATACTGTAGCGGCTACATAATTAGTTTGATTTATGTCCGTCTTGTTGTAATGAAGGAGAGCACTCGCTCCTTTCCTCGTTCTCTCCTTTCGCCGAGCAGCTGCTGCTCTCCGCTCGCGCAGTCCAATAAATACGGCGCGCTGGACATGGAAGCAATAGGCCTCTGTGTATTGAGACAGCCCATGAACAAGAAACAGAGACATGGTTTATGAAAAATTCACACAAGGATCTTTGAGAGATGGAGGAAGGGCCTGTGTGTAACACGCTAAGGAAACACGGGTTATTAAAGATTGAAGCGTACATATGATTCTTTTCAGTCTCAAAGATGAAATTCTTGATACCACTGCCCAAAAACCTTAGGGATTAAAAGATATGTAGCCACAGATGATATGTGAATCAATCAAAGGCCTCAGGAGGATCAGATATATGTGAATACTTCATGATCTCAGGTTAATTAAAGGAAAAAATATCTAGATTTTTGTTGAATATAACACAAACCCTGTCATGATTTTTCCTTTTTTGCTGACGTGAAAACAGATCTGGGGTCAGTGTGTGCAGCTATGATGAGGTGTTTCTTTAACCATACAATGCAATCCACTGTACATGACTTCAGTGGCTCCACGCTCAGCGGGGTACCACAGGAGAGCACATGAATGATTTCAGCATTAATAATGCTCCATTGATTATTGTTCTGCTGTTTAAAGGTGAATGGCAAAGCTTTCTGAGCAGCAGGGGAGGGAGAGGCCCGTGTGTCTCAGGGAAGGCCTGATTTACATTTTTGGAAAGTGCACCTTATTCCCCAGGGAGGTTTGCCTCTCGTTTTCAGTCAATACCGGCTCTGAACTTTCTTTGTTGTGGAAGACTCACCGGTCCACACAGGCTGCATTACGGATGCTTAACAAGCACGCCATGTCCAAATCCATAAATATATATAAAGTGCGTAGAGCGCATTGCTGCTGATACCTGAAAATATTAATTTAATTGAATCATAACAAGCTGAAACATTTCTGAAGCATTTTCTTTTTTTTTTTCTTTTTCTGCTGAGCACATTATTCGTGAGCACGTTTGGACTACAACAGATCTGTGGGCTATTTCAGAGGCAAGGCTTTCTATTCCAAAGAAAGGAGCAAAGACTCTTCCCAACAACTGCCCTCCAGCCGGCTCTGCATTGAGGTTATCTCNTCTCGAGATTTAAAAAAAAAAAAAAAAAAAAGTAATAGTCAGCAAAATATACACAGAACAACACCTACATAAGAAAAGAAGCAACTTTCTCTTGATCTTGCTTCTAGAGACACCGCGTACTGCTCCTACTAATAAATACATGTAATGTGCACCTAATTGTAAAGGTAAGAACTGGAATTAAATTCGTAACTTATACACTTCAAGGCTCGCTACAGCAATATGATGTCAATTACAGCTTTGTGTTAATGCTCTCTGTGGATGCCCTACAGGATGAGGCACGCATTCCAAGCATCTCGCTCTCACGCCGCTCGGATGCTCTTCGGGAATCGATAAGCACCACCAAACGACTGATGAATGGCAACGACAGGAAATGCTACACGTTCCCCTCCCAGGTTTCACGAGAGCCAAAGCTAAGCGGGTGGAAACATAAAGATAATCTTCAGTGCCACATAAAAAAAAAAAGGAGCCAAATTAGCTAGCTAGCCAGACTGTCCATCTCAGCATCTCCCAGGCACATTTAGCGAGCACTGAATGCAGCTCCTTCCACCATTTCCCCTTACTCAATTATTGATGGTAATTATCATGGCGTGCTTAGTCTGCACCATAACAATATATTCTTAACAAGGAACAAGTCAGTGGGCATTCTCTCAAATGATCTTTTATTTCTTATGGGACGCTCTTGGTGTTTTTTTTTTTCCTCTTGACTGAACTTGTGCTCTTCCACATGTGATCATTTAGTCACTTGAACAAGTGAGGGGACACTTTTATGGCATTAGCAGAGACACATCATACATGCTTCATCGCATATGCTTCAGCTAATTCAAAAAGGGACGCTCATAGAATGATGCAGAATGTCAATTAATTAATTATGATCAGTTATTTTGTAGCGTAATCCTCGTTATTTAAATGAATAAAGTAAGTTTTATGTCAAATATTATATGTAAGCCTAAGAAAATCCATAATTATGTCACCATTATTATTTTATTTAATTGCAGGGAGACTGAATTTAGGTAATCTGACATAAAAACAATGTATTTAAAGAAGACTAATGTAATTATTTTCTATCTTTCAGGTAAGACAAGCAGCTGAACTGCAAAAAGGAAAACACTCAAATAAAATTCCACCACAGGTTTCGTGCCTGTGTACCAGAGGACCCTTGTTACTTATGCTGAACATTATTGCCCTTCAAGACAGTCAAAAAAGACAGTCAGACAAAATCTGACAAAATGTAAAAAAAAAAAAATAAAATAAAAAATGTCATCCCAAAAAAGAAGCATGTGCCATGTATGTAAAACTGCACAAAAGCTACACGCACACAAAACAGACAAAACAGCTTTCTCCCCTCCTGATTATGATCTCGGGCCTTTTCTGTCCTCCATTTCCCCCTCCATTTTCAGTGGAAGGCCCTAGCTTGCCGTCTTCCAGCGCCGCAGGGCATGGAGCTAGCCGGCGGTGAGTTTCCATCAATTAGTGCACCCCCGCGGCCTCATGGCAGAACCCACCTTTGACTGCAGAGAGATATTGATTAGTTCAGCTGCACTGTCAGGTCTGGAGTGAGCAGGGCCGGGTGATCCAAGGCCTTCACCGGAGACAAGATCATGTCGAGTTTCTGACACGTGTAAGCACACACACACACACACACACACATATATATATATATATACACATACACACGGGCACATGCATGCAGGAAACCATGTGCACACACGCGCGCACACACACATCCACACGTGTACACAAATGCAATGAATTGTGCTCTCTCAGATGACTGCAAGGTGAGAGAGAGGGAAGATAAGAGGAGAAGTCCACAAGAGTTGCTTGTCAGAGAGAGTGATGGCTGAGAACTGACAAGTGCTTGTTAGTTTTTTTCTCATCCTGGTAGAGTTCCTATGAAAACAACAAGCCGGAGAGCCTCTAGACTCAGAGAAAGGTAGAAAAGTAAAAACTATTTACTGTATATTCAAAAAAAAAAAAAAAAAAAAGGCAAAGAAAATCTGCTGAATGTAAGCGTATCATCCCAACAAAAACAACACTGCATTCATTTCGAGAGAGATGCAACTGCCGGGTTGAAAACACAAACGTCTAGACGACGCGTGACAGCAAATAAAACACAGGCCTCTAATGCAATGAAACAAGCTGCACTCGCACAAATGAAAAGCGGTTTCACTTTTGTAGTTACACCGGCAGCGACGTACAGATGAACAGCCGCACATAAACCCAGATCATAAAATCACTGT
>JASGAT010394276.1:1804-23316 GCA_030220025.1 Chelon auratus | reverse complement strand
CTACCAGCCCAACATCGGCGTGTTGGGCTGGTAGGAGAAGGCCGGTAGCACTGTGAGAATCATGTTCTTTGAACATTGACAGTTAATCCAAATATAATTCTTTCAATCTCGTAATTATCTGTACAACCAAACTAATCTTAATCTCAGAAAGAGTCAGAAAGGGCTACGTGGTTGGCTAACATACACAAGTTACTGGCATACATGTGAGTGAAGCAGCGCTTTCTAGCACCGTTAGTGTGAAATTTATCCTCTCTTTGCAAAGGTCTAATGCTAACATGGTTGCTAATGCAAGCAACCGAAATACACTAGCATCGCACTAGCCCTACCGTTAACACTTCTCATCCATCACACCTAGTGATGGGAACTTAGGCTCTTTTCAAAGATTCGACTCTTATGGCTCGGTTCATTGAGAACAACCGTTTCCCAAACAGTCGCTTAGTTAGCTTCACTCTGAACCTTGTATTGTATTCTAATTTAGCAGTTATGAGTGGTTTGTGTGTTGGTAAGCAATTTTCCATCCGCTGTAACATTATGAGATAAAAATCTTTAGTGCAGGTTGGCATTTAAAAATACCAGATGATTCAGCTTGGTTGCCCACTGCTCATTTCTTCACTTTTCCCAACGTGCTTGCATTTAAATCCGGCTACCTCGTCTTTCTGTCGCTCTGCGTGTACCTGACCTGTACCACTGAAATGACCTACCTCTCTGGAAATAACTCAGAAAAATTATGCAAAAGACAGGTGGAAAAAAATAACCCAGCATTTTTTTTTTAGCATTTTAGCCTGCTAGCAGCAACTGTGGCAACAGTTTGCTAACCCATGGTAATGTTAGTTTCACATGCCATGTCATTGTTAACTCTCTCATCTGTAGAGTACATGTCCATGAATGCAGGTGGGCTGAGCTTTCTGTGAAGGTTCTCATATCCAAAAGTCGAAGCTGAAAAAAGCAATTTGACTTGCTGGGTTTCTTGAGGATGTTTTACCATTCATCCAAGCAGCTTCTTCAGTTCTGAATAACTGGTGTGGAGCTGAGGTTTTATTAGGAACACATGTGGGTGGTGCCCACCTGAAACCCATATGACTTGGGTCTGTAATGACCAACTACTCACTGACCTCCCCACTGAATGGTACTCTTATGACCTGTGACTCCAGTCTCAATGTGTGACCAAGGGTGAAACTTTTTGAGGACAGATGTCAAGACTGTGTCGTAAATAGATGGCAAATTATACCTCAGTCCACCTCTCCTGTTCAAAGAGGGTGTTTTCCACTGCTGGAGTTGAACACAAGAACACAACGCTGTTCATTAACTTCTCTGTCACTCTTGTAATTGTGTGTTTTGTGGATTAAATTGCATGCACCGTGGGGGTGCGAAATCACTGACATGCAGGAAATTGAGGTTGCACAGACACAGGCAGACACACAAGCAGGATGCTCTTGTTCCAGACACATAAAAAGTTTCAAGTGACTAGTTTAAAAAGACAGTCTTACTCATGTTTGAGAGGCTCTGCCTGTTTAAAAATCCTCAAATACGAGAAAAAAAGTTTTCTCAAGACTCCTCTCATATTAAATGAAGAGCTTGTCAAGCTGAATATAAAGCGCTGGAGCTCATTTGGAAAGACTCATTTTAGGATGAGTTTTACTCAGACATCAAAGCCTGTCCAGCTGAAATCACTCTGTGATCCTTCACACGGAATCTACTTATTTCACACAAGGTTTTCGACTCAAGATAACTCACCTGCTAATTATATGCAACAGATATCTAAGGGCTCGTCGTTAATCACAGCCTGGATTACAAAAGCAGGGCCACATCAAAAGGTCTCGGCATTCCCTCTACAGGTATGTGATGTGACTGTCAAATGAACCTGGCTGCAAGAATGCAGCCAAATCCGCCCTGTTATGCTGTATACAGAAAAATAAATCAGTGAAATGTTTGGCACTAGTCTCCCAACCATGCTGGAGGGCAAAGGCAGATATCAACAGCCTTGATGTTTACCCGTCAAAAGATGAAAACATTAATTTCTCCTCTCTTTCATTTCACTCTTTGCTGTACATATTACAGTTTCTCCATTTTTGAAGACTAAATGAATACCAATCAACAGAATTGTCACCAAATAAATCAATAATTAAAAGAATTGTCTACTGCATTTAATAATACTGTCTGTTAATATGCCACGCAGTGAAACACACAGTCTGCCCGATGATTAATAATTAGTTGGCTGCCAGAAGTTGCACACATCACTACAGAAAAAGGCCCGTTGGCTCACTCCAGCTTCATTACTGACAGCCATTCTTACATTTGGGGATTTCTGTCAGGCAATCTGGCTTGTGCACTTTCATAACTTTTTTTAACAAGCCGTGAATGCCATTTATGTAAATATATCAGCACTCACCATAAGCACATAATGGACTGCAGAGTTTTTGCCCCTGTGCTTTTATTTGAGTTTCATAGGAACAAAGAAGGTACACTAGCTGTTCTTCCATCTGAGAATAGATTCTGTGCAGCGTATTTTAATTGAAGGCCCCGAACGGTAGCAGGACAAACCTGGAGGAGGACGATTGTGAAGGAAATGCAGAAGAATTCTCACCCTGAGCCATTTTTAAATAACGCGGCTATAAAACATTACAATGTGACTCTCTCTTTGCTGTTACTACTTTATTTAGTTCAAAAAATGAGAAATTGCATATTTAGATATGGACATCTTGGCAGTAATTTACAATCAAAGTCGAGCTTCCTAGGGTTGCAGATGTTCTGTATTTCCATCTGATGGAATGCCTAAAAATAATTATAGTACAAAACGTTTGCATTTTAGTGAATGTCTGTTTCATTTAAGCCCTTGCCAAATTGGTCCACACCATACAATTAAGGCATTTTGCAGTACACCAGAGTTTTAAATCTGGTGTCCGTGGTGACATTCTTGCACTGGTGCACCAGTAGCAATTACAGTTTACCAGAGCTGAAGAGGGAAGTAGCCAGAACAATAGAGAAGGGGTAGTCTGTAGCAGTACAGAGTGCACAATCTCTGGCGGGAAAAAGTTACAAATGTAAGTAAGGTTCTATGAATTCACTATTTCTGGTGGACAGAAATGACTAAATTTTATCTAAGAAGTGGACAAGGAAAGTTTGTGATGTTCCAGATAAAAAAGAGGAGGACGGCGTTGGTGCTTTGCTCAGCACTATTTCCTCACTCCAAGCAGGTTAAAAGACATGCATTCTAGGTTAATTAGTGATTCTGTCTCTGATGGATTGGTGTCCTCTCCAGGATGTGTCTCATCTCTCATACAGTGCCAGAAAGGATATAGCTCCAGTTCCTAATCCAACACTGTATAGGATAAGCGGTTACAAGGAAAAGGCTGGATGGATCCTCAAAAGTCAAGGCAAAGCAAACAAAGCTCCCCCTGGTGACTGGCTGCAGTATAGGTCATAAGATTCACCTCCTTCATGTTTGTGAATGGGACTTGGGCCAAACTAAAACACTAATACATTTATCACCGATTGTTTTAGTCATCGAGGTAGTTAATATAATACTATTGCATATTCAAGTGTCTATTTTTCTGAGAAGTTTTGTTTTAGTTAGTTATTTGACGCTATAGAAACAGGTTGTGACATCATGATCATTACAAGTGGCCATGCTAACCGCTCCATGTAGCAGTCCCATAGGACCAAAGAGTTGGAAAAAATAAATAAATAAATACAGTGTATAATCCAACATTTCGTTGTAACTAGGGATGGCTCGATCCAACTTTTTCATGTCCGATACCGATACCGATACTGCAATTTGGAGTATCTGCCGATACCGATATCAATCCGATACCTTCTTTTCTCCTCTATTAAGTTGTTTATGATACATATAGTTTGTATAGATGTACTTTGCTTAATATGGACATCTAAAAACACAATGGTCAAACTGTGCAACAAATATTCTGCTCCCATAAGGGAAGAAATAAAGCAGCCCACAATGTGCCTCAAGCCATAAGCTCTTTATTTAAACTTCAAATCAGTGCAAACTGCAAACTTGAATGTTTCTTCTTTCACATGTAACCTCTGGGGTTGAACTGTATGTAAAACACCCATATCAAACTGGATATAGAATGAACTTAGTTCCAATGTCCCATTGAAGACTATAGGACAGGGGTGCCCACACTTTTTTGTCTTGCAAGCTGCTTTTACAATGACCAAGTCAAAGTGATCTACCTATCCTAAGTCATATTAATTGTTGCTACATTGTTAAAAGCTCTATCCATCTGTTTTTATTTTTATCAAGAAAAATTGGTGCACTACACCTTTAGAAAAATAGCGCTCTCTCCTTAAGATGGTAGTCTTGAGTTGTTTTGGTGTGCGAGTTGTTGAGTGCGTGGTTGTGGATGTGTGCCGCTGAACTGAGGGTATGTTGCAAATATAAAGTAGAAATAAATAAAGATGAATGTTTGTCTTGCTGTTTGTTTTGGAGGTACAACAGTTAGTTGTTAAGCCAGACTAACATCTAAAACATTTGGCACGACGTAATCGTAATGGGCACCCCTGCTAAGTGACTGCTAACTTTAAATAACTGTCAGAAACACTTGCGTCCAGTGCTGCTGCCACCCCTTGAGACACTCGCGTTGCACACGTTGCATTCGGCTGTTTTACCTTTCTCTTCCTTGCATGCAAAGTAACTCCACACAGCTGACATGATAAGAGCACTAGGCTAATTCACTGTCACGAGGTTCTGTTTACACACGCTTGCAGCAGATGCTCTCTGTTTACAGCATGTCGCGCAAAGTTAAGTTGAGCATTTGGGTATCGGATCGGACGGGCTATAGTTATTTTTTTCGATATCCAATCCTGAAATTTTGACCAATATCGGGCCGATACCGTTCCTAATAACAAGATTTAAAGTGTGGGTGGGTCATCGATATCGCGTGTGGCTCCACTCTCGGAACAAACTGCACAGATTCTGGCTCCAAAGTAGCATACTGGTGCCATCCATAACCCTGGGATGCTAGCGTCAGCTTGGCCAGTGCAAGGAAGGGGGACGCATTGTCCATATTTATACAGTCCATGGTTCAACATGATAAGTATGTGTCAACAGTGTTTGTGTTATTACTCTCACGGCCAGAAGGGGGAGACAAAAGTTCCACACTGCAGCTTTAAGTTACTTCAGCAACCGGTCTACGTGAAGCATAGCTGAGTAGTCAGCACCTAGCTAGCTCAGTTGAGTTTTTCTGTACTTCCCATATGGCAAGTCGAACTAAACGGCTCGTGTTGGAGTTGAAGTTAATAAATACGTATCAACAGTTGCTTTCACTAAAATTCCTAGAGCACATAGAGAACATAGAGAAGACGTCTGAGTAGATGGTGTGGATGAGGCTCAACAAGAGTGAACTTTCCGTGGTTGTCAGACTGCTGAGATATGTGAACAAGGAAACGTTAACAGCCGTTAAGGTATGGATTGGTGCAACATGTAGTTACAATTCTAGGGAGGTGCGTGTTAGGTTGCACCGTAGGCTAGGGCGTAGAATTGATGCCTTATTATAAATGCTTTAAATTAAGCAATCTGACTTACTGTACAGTCAAAAGCTGCAGAATGATAAACCATTTTAAATAATGTCTCCAAATTTCATAGTCTGTAGTGTCACAAGTTTGCAGGTCAGAAACATTTACTGTAAATTAGAATGTATCTGTTTGAAGGCGTACTTTTAATTTGAAATAGGGAGATATGCTGCAGATGTCCACAGACACCAAGTCTCTAATGTGGATATGTTGTGAGCATTCTAAAAAGGCTGTCAATGAACAGCAGCTGCTATGCCTCTTTTCCAGAAAATGACTGTTCACAAATTAATTATACACAGAGAGATTTAAGCTCTAAATCACACTGTGACAGACTAACACACTCTTGAGGCTTAAACTTCCAGCTGATAAACCCTCAGATGACACCCTGACTTTAAATCTTGTTATTTTGAGCAAGTCTCTGATCATGATACGTTGGACATTGACATCCTCAGACAAGTGCCACTGCATGTCTACCAAATGTCGAGCTTTCCATCTGCGTGCTCGGTTATGAAGCATGGCTGATCCTTCTCTGTAGCTGCTCCAAGGGGAATTGCTGCCTTTAGCACAGTCTAACATTTTCAGCTGAGGCAAATGATTACAGAAAGCCATGAAGTGTGGCTCAAAGCTCCTCTGGCATCGAAGACTGACGGACATTGACAAGGAAGGCTTGCAGCCGATGAACCTCATCGACTCCTGGAGGCATCGCTGATCGCAACCTTGACAGCACGGATAGAGAGTACAGACAAATGAATATGAGAAAAGTAGGTAAAAAGAAGTTAAAAAGAATCCTGCAGCAAGCTAAGAAAAGCCTTTGTTATGCCATTGTACTGTTACTTTTTAATGTATTAACCTAAAATTAATTAGAAAGTATAAAAACTATAATTGTTACCTGTGCTTTTGGCAGGTGCAATTACTTTTTGTAGACAGTGAAGAGTCATTTTAGTCTTGAATTAGAAATCACCCATTCTTCCTTACAAATTACTTCAAGCTCTGAGATATCCTAGGTTTTCTTGTGGGCACAGCATGTCAGGTCAGGAGACAATGAGGGCCATGGCAAAAAAACTTTAATCCTGGGTTCCTTGAGGTAGTTACTGTAAGATTTTGAATTTTTTCTGTTGTAGTAGCCAATCTCTTTTCAGTGTCACGGTCTTTACTGATTTCTGATACTTTGTTGGCAAAATCCCTTAACCCCTTTAAGGGATTAAACTACTGTTTTTTACAACCTGGACCTTATTTCTGGCATAAAATACAATTGTTTACTCACTCATATAACTTCTGTGTCATTTGTAGTCAATCGTGAGATATTTAGATCCCATTTAAATGCAACTCATTTTGTTTTTCAATATGATGTTGCTTTGTAGACCTCAGATATTGAGACAGGTAAGGTTCCAGGTGACCATCCAGCGTAGACACTTTTGTGACCCTTTTGTGCATCAGAGCAATCGACAAGCACATCTGACTCTGTTGCAGTCATATACTGTGTAGTTAAAGTATGACTTCCACAGTTCCCCTTATAACTTCCAATGGTTAGCGCTGATGCCTCAAAGCAAGAAGGTTCTGGGTTCGAATCTGTGGGCCGACTGGGCCTTTCTGTGTGGAGTTTGCATGTTCTCCCTGTGTCTGCATGGGTTCTCTCCCGGTACTCCGGCTTCCTCCCACTGTCCAAAGACATGCATTGGTGATGCCACAGTTACTGTTTAATGTCTTTATATTTAGGTTATTAAAATAAAAAGTGGCAGTGTCCTAACATAGAAAAGACTCATTTTATTATTTTTCTTTGCAGATGTTTGAAAATCAACAACTTTTGCAATTAGCACAAGGGTGCCAGGACATTTACATACAGCTGAGAGGGGATGGGGGGGCACATTTCTTGATTGTAGGAAATCATCATTCAACTAACTTGAAAAAAGGAATATAAATAAAAACGCACTATAAATAATTTCATTTGATGAGCAGGAATACAAGTTGTCTAGTCTAAGAGGAGGGAGGATTTGACCTCTAGATGGCAGCCTTGTGTGATGAGTCCCAGCTCCTCTGACGTGAACTGTTTTCAGCCAGTAAGTGCAGTAAAACTGAAGTTTAACCACCACTAATTACTGTAATTGCTGTTGTTTACTTTCGTTATGTGATGCTGATTGAAACTGAGTTTGTCACCCTCTGAAACCCCATCACGCTTTCATTGTCTTCAGGCTCCAAATAACTCCCGGAGCTATCTGAGGAATGTTAAACACCCCACATCAGTTTGCTCCCGCTGCTGTCTGGTTAGACTTCTGCGTCTTGGATCACCGTCTCAGGTAACTCTGGCAGAAAAGAGCACCCAAAGTGATGCTGCTATGACCTGAAGGGATGAGCAGCTCATTTTGATTTCCACCCTTCTCTCGGCCTTACCTCGTGGCAAGGATTATGCTGTAATGTAATATTTCCAATCCATGTCTTCCTGTCCCAACTTTTTGGCTTAGGACTACTAAAAGGAAGTCATATTTATTTACTGTATTGTGCCTGACCACAGGTTGGATTACATGTATCTGTGTCAGCTGGGAGTACTTTAATGGAAAACTGACGGAAATTATAGAGGAAAAACACTGTTTAACAACCAATACTACTCATACTAATATGCGAGCAAATGCTTGATATCTGATAATGCTTTAAGAAAAAAAAAAAAGCAGCATGCCGCAGCTTGCCATTATTAGGTTTTCATTACTGTTGTTACAAAAGAGTTGACGGCTCATTCTAAAAACAGCAGCTTCAGATTGCTTCTTAGTCAGGATGATGCTGTAGGTGGGGGGCAAAGGGAAAAGGGATATATTTCAAGCTTTCAAGTATTTGGAAGTAATTGGACTTATTAACATCTGAATACAGTGAAATATATTTTTAAGTCATTGTTACTTGTAATAACGTTGTGCTCAGTGGGGACAGTGACTCTTTGGACTGAAGGATGGTTGGCAGGCCAGGGGTGAGTTTGGTGGTTGAGTTGCAAAGGACATCACAGAGATGGCTGTTGGTCATTCTGGCTCTCAATCTGCTTTTCTTTAACGCAAAGTAAGTTATTGTCAACTTTCTGATAAAAAAACAGCGGTTCGGTGTCCTTCCAATCGACTACTTGCAGATAAAGTGCATTAAAACTTCACTTACCAAAAAAAAAGCCAGAGATTGAACAACTACTGACAGTTGACGACAAAATAACAGTAATTATATCATATCTGTAAATTTTGCATTCAACTCCAGTTCACCAGTGAACTGTCAACTGATTGGCTTGTAAATCACTCCAGACAATGCTTTCAATCAAGCCGTGCACGCCTCTAAACGTACCTCTCTTTGAGGCTTAATATATATCTATATCTCAGTTATGGAATTATTTTCACAATGACCCCCAGCACACTGATCAGAAGAAGCATTTTTAATTAGCCGGCACCTAACGACTCCCATTACACTTTAAGGAACTTTCACATTGGCTTCAGTTTCAAATAGCGACTGCTGTGTGTCTGGGATACACTGTTTCAAAAACATATATTCTGTGTTTCTTTACCGCAATTTCTTGGTACTCATTGCCGAATTTGGCACATATTAACAATAGTACTAGGAATTTAGTTTCCAAATTCAGCAGAAATTTGTGAAAGATATCTCCAGATCCCCGTATGATCCCATAGATCACGTCTATTCTCCTTAAGAGTCATACCTCATTTCTGCACTACTATCACTTGCCTGTTCCCTGATGTTTCTCCCATATTTTATACACGTAGGAAATGACAAATCCAAAGGTGGACACTGACAGAAACGGACAAAAAAATAAAAAGCATTTTAGGGAGAAAAGGATAGAAAGATAGATGAAGTGCCATTTCACCGAGCCTCCCTAAAAACAACGCGGGCGTGGATGTTGGCGCATGAGCGGAGAACCTCACAGAGATGTCTCGACGTATTCCCACCCACGCTGACAGCATGCACACCTCCCAGGTCAGGTGAATCCCGTATTTGTCATTCGTCACCGCACATGTCCTTTTGATAAATGCTAAGGGCGGGAAGGGGTGGAAGTGAAAAGAGAGCGGAATAATACTCATTTGTATTCTGTTCATCCAAACACGCAGTTCATATAACCAGCAGAATTTAAAGAACCTCACTTTTGGTATTTAAAGGAGTATACTGGAGCCATTGCTTTGACACTCTAGAGAAAGGTTTGGCAAATGTGAGGAATAATGCCATTTTCAAACTATTTGCCTCTGAGGCATTTGGAAGGGGACAAGAACCTGAGAGGCCAACACAGGAATACAGATATCAGACAGCGCTGATCTGTTTTATGTATGACAAGCTAAACTTTACTTTTATACTACAGGAAGAATCGATAATGGGGGACTACGTTCGACCGTCTATCTCACTTAACAGAGAGAGCTATACTATTGTCTGGGCCTAATGGTCTGGGGCTGTTTACCAGGCTAAGAGCAGAAGAAAATATATACGAGATTCTAATTAAGTAAAGTACCTTACTCTAAATTAAAAAACTAAGCAAACACAATTTGAATGGCGACTCTTTGGCTGCTGACCACGTTCTAATCCATTCAGTGCCTCCATCCTATTAACCTCAGTACGCATCTGACAGAAGCTTTAACTTCTCTTTACTTAAATTTGTATGCCGGATCACTGTGCTAATTCTGCTTTTTGTATGTGTCTTGTTGTGTTTTAGGGACTTACCGTATAAACCGGTGCCAGAAAGATAAACTAAATTCGAACAATGCTCAATCATACTTGAAAGAAAGCTGGCTCAGAGAATTTGGTGTTAATTTATGTAGAAGCATATTGGATTTATCTGTTTTATTTTGCGTGGAGCCACCTGCATATGATCAAGTCTGCGACAGAGATAAAACGCAAGTATATGTGACCCACAAATGGATGTGCCGAGCATTTGAAAAGCAATTCAAGCAACGCAGGTGAATAGAAATGGTTTCAGAAAGCTACATTTTTGAATAAATAGCAAAAAAAAAAAATACCCATTTCTGTTGTCTTGGCAACGCATTTTAAGCTTTTTGCGTGTCAATTAACAATGTGAAATGTTGGTTTAGGTTCCCAGGCCAAGAACATGCCGTTGAAATAACATGCTAAAAATACAAAATGCATGCTGATAGCACGTGCCGTGACATGTCATGCTGTTGGAAGTACGAGCACAGGAGGAGAGACTGCATGGAAAATTGGGTGGAAAATGTAATTTCGGTGCATTTATTATTGACCTCCAAGCTTATTTGATTGTAGCTCACACTGCGGTGACAAATTGTGCATCTATAATAATAATAATAATGATAATAAAACAGTCACGTCTTTCCGGGTTCTCCCATGTGAATTTAGTTTTGCTTGTGTTCCTGCATTAGGGGACATTTAGTAGCAGAAACACTGTTTTCGGTGGAAGGGCTAAACATCAGACTGGTGTGATATTCAGGATGTCAGATGGAGTGGGGTAGAATTAAAGCCAGTGAGACTCTTCATCGACTTCAGAGCAAGCCCACTTTGTTGAGTGACAGGACTTTGAACGTGTTTACAATCCTATTTGTCTGTAGTGTCTGTCTCCAAGTCAGAGAAAACTATCAGAAAAAAAGACAAGAGGAGAAGAGGTTGCCATTCACCCTCGGCGTACATACTTCAACAGGGAGTGAATAAACAGCTGATGAAATTAGCCATGTAGCAACAGTGCTCAGTTATACTCCCCAAACTGTAGTCCCCAGTATTCTCATAGCTTTTACTATTAACCAAAGTAAAAAAAACACACATTGATTCATTTCATCATTTTTATATTCTCCTATCAGCTGAATGGTGTGAGTTGTGGGTGCCTTCCAAAACTGTCACAAACATTTTAGGTTATGTCATACTCATACAACAATTAATGTGGTTTGTGGTGTGTTTCTGCTTTACTTTAAATTAACAACCCGACGTAACCCCAGGATGTTAAGCAGCATTTATCTCAGGCATTCGATGACTGTATATAAATGCAGACGAATGCACCGTGATTCCATTCACAGGATTCCTTCAGAGCACTATTCCGAAGCTCGGTGTGGTGGCTCAGGCTGTTGCCATCTTGGCAGTGACTGCGTCAAACTGCTCCCTAAAACAGCCTGTGCCCATGCATGCTTAACTTTAAGCGTTGTTATAATTTAAATGGGTGTGGGATTAATTAAGAATGATCTTGTTTTGTCTTGTCTTGTCTTATATGGTTGGTTGATATGGTTGGTTTCCCTGCACCCAGCACCATCATTGAATGAGGTTAGGTGTGTTTTATCACACCCACCCTCATTCAGAAGGTGTTAAGGGGGGTTCAGGAGGTGTTAAGTTACTTTTTGAAGTTAGAGGACTGTTGTGTTTATGCTGTACTTACAAGACACCAATGTTAATTGGAAACAGAACTGGAAATGGGACGCAAACCTTTGACCTCTGTGGACATGGGATCTCTGTAACAATAACAACCCAGCTTCACACACCTCACTCCTGCGTTCCCATATTTAACTTAGACACTAGAAGGTTTTGCCAGGAGAACAGAAACATTTCGGGGCACTTGCAGAAGGAACTGATGATGGTTTTTTTTCATGGACAAGTCATTGATGCTCACTGACAGAAAATGCATTTGCGCAAGTCATGGTTACATCATTGGTGGCATACTTGCGCAGTTTGCAAGAAAACACAACAGATGGAAGAATGCGTGAGCAAAAACAATGTGCAATGCCAACACAATCCTCTTGTCCTTGGAATTGTAGTGGCACATAGCAACACTTTAACTTCCTCAGTCCATTGTTCCGACGCCAGTATTGTTGCCCAAATGTTCTGCCATCTCAGGCAGCCCCCGAGCAGACAGAGACAGAGCTGGGGTCACACAAGGATGGTAACAAGTAGGTGCTATTATTGGAGCTCTGGAGGGAGATGTCAGTTTATTTATTGAAGGATTATACTGTATGCCTGAGTACACATATAGTAATGTACAGTCAGAGATGCCTGCACACCCACACAAACACTGTATCACTCAAGGGGATAGATCCTGACAAGCATATCTTTAGCCTCTTAACTCCCCAGAAATTTGCTAATAAGTGGAAACGAGGACTTGATTGGAAAATAACTAACCCAAACTTGTTCCAATTGATGACTGCAGCTGTATCCTCTCTGGCTTGCCAATACCTCTCTGCTGCTTAAGTGTGCTTTGTCCAATCCCGGCTTAGAGGGCTTCCTTCCTCATATTGCCGGCCCCTTGGGGTGCCACCAGGAGGTGGTGGGTGCTTATCATGGTGCTGCCATGGCAAACAAACCCCCTTCTGGAATTTGCTCTTTGCGGCTACAACAGAGTTTTTCAACAAGCTGTGTTCAGACCTGGAGGCTTTGTCAGAATACAGGAGAACCATGCTCAAAGGTGAGAGTGGAAGTCAAAATGCCAAGCTATTTGCTGAAGCTTCTCAACTGTGAGAGTGAGACAATTTCCTGCTTTTCTCTGCTGTGTTTTATTGGAATGTGGATTTGAAGGCATCACCTTAAGCTTTGGGAATCTGGGATGGACATTTTCTCTTTCAGTTTCTGACATTTTATTGGAATAAATCTTTACCATCATTGCTCGATAGTCAAATAAAAAAAAGTACTTGAAACTGTGACCCCTTACCTTTCTCCTCCTCCTCATATAACTTTTCTTCCTTTGTCATCATTTTCTTTCAACCACTTCTCTCCCAACCCTCTCTTGAATATGCTCCCTGGAGGTGAGAGGATGAGGAAGATAAAGCATCGACTGCCAAGCATTTATCTCCAGCTCTGTACGAAACAGAGCAGTCTCCGGCCGAACCTTTCTTTCAAGATGTGGTCAGAAGTGGAGGATCCTCAAAATCCTCAGCTTTCAAATCAGTGGCGTAAATACACAAGGAAGTTCATTTCATTTACTGGCCTGACGCTGAGCTAATAGAGGAATGGGGCCCGAGGACAGGAAGGAGACGAGACAAAGAGCTGAAAAGAAATCAATAAGAAGATAGATCCTTACATGTTTAAGTAAATCTATGTGTCATCTTCAATTCTTCGCCAGTTGTGTTTTGCTCCATGACGACTGCAAAATTTGAATATTTTCCATAATTTACCTTAACACACCTTGATGAAAATCTCCTTACATGAGTTGGCTCTGACATTGCCAGCCCCAAAAATATATCCATCAGGATCCTTCCTGGCACTAGAATGAGAGACTGCATTTCCCCAGCCACTTTAATTCAGTATAAAGTGCAAAGCAAAATAAATCATGTGGAGCGGAGCGAAAGATGAATAGTCTAACTAGGTGCTGAAAACAGACCAGAGGACTTTTCTGTTAATAAAAATGCTCTCTAAAACTGTTGAGTTTAGCTACCTTATCAGAGTTAGTATGTCAATGGAGGAGAAAAAAAAATAAAATAGCGTTATTATTATATTATTATGAGACATGGTAGAGGCTGTGGTTATTATTTAGTGGTAAGTTAACTAAAGCGTTAATCAGCTGCTCAGAAAATAACCTCTTTTTGTGGCAGTCCTTGTTCTCATAAACACTTCACAGAATGATGGAAAAGGGTAAATTATTGTCTGAGCAACCGTGATAAGAATTGATTTATTTTTTTTTGGTTACCTTGCTGAGAAGTAGAGAAAAATGAAACAATAACTCAGTATAGTCAACACAATACTCCTCTACTGGGAGCTGTTAAATGTAAAGATTAAAGTAATGCCAAGCTCAATTGCGAGCTGAATTAGATGTATGGATTCAGTCCACACGACTTTGATTGGGGAGAAGTGATGCAAAGAAGCAACCATGCGCGCTGGAAACGTTCTGGTGCATCTGTTGCTGCCTTGCGAGTCTAAATAGTCAAATGTTCTTGGCAAGTCAAGATAAACTGAATAAAACTTGTCCATATTTGAACTAATAACTCTCCCCCGCACACACATACTTCTATTTCTGCCATATGAAGACCAAACATTCAGAAACCTCCACTTCTCCAGAGGAAGGTGTGGTGAAAACAGAGATAAACAGACAGATACACTTCCAGGACTCAACAGAGATAAGGTAGGTAGGTATACAGAAGTCTATCTGTGTGTGGTCACAATTTACGGGACAGGCTACAATTCCTGATAAGCTCATACTAATCAAACTGTCATTTTGAAAAGTTCAAGTCCCAAATCTGGGCCCTTGGAATACCAGTTTGTATTTCATCCTTACACCCAATAATTTTAGGCTTTACTGCATTCCTTCCCTTTACGCTGGTGCAAAAATGATTGAATGCATAATAAAACACTGAATTAATTTAACTGGGACTCTGTGACCTGTTTGCTGACCGCTCTCTGTTTCATGTTTTGGGTAGCCGGTGCCAAAGGAGGGACTTCAGTGGAGAGGCTGTCACACCTATCTTTTTTTATGCCGTCTCACATCCCTGCACCCTTGTGAACTCACGTAGCCATTCTGAGCACTTCAGTCAACATCAGAATACATAAAATCTTCGGCCACAAGGGCCCAGTCTGCCAGTAAAGAACTCGCACATTTGGATTCAGCTGTTGCTCTTAAAAGTGGTTAAAAGTTTTTTTTTTTTATTTTGGATGTCACCTTTCAGCAGTACGAAGGGGTTGGGTAACCAGATTAAATGACACAAAGTAATGAGTCTAAACTGTCTGTAAATCCATCACATTTGTTATGACAAAATGGTATTTGTAATCAGAGGCGTCATTAATCTGGCGCGACAGGTGGTTTGTAACTCAAACCCGTCGGAGAAGTCTCCCGTGGAAACTTTAGAAAATGTACTTTCAAGGTGATTGGATAAATCATCTGTCTATCACAGGCGTTGACACAATGCCTGCAGTCTAAGGAGTTTTATAACGTCGCAAGTGAAACAAATTCTGCACTCAGGAACTCCAGAGTCAACGGGGAATAGCACTAGTGTATCATAACAAAATATTGGTGAAATGAACAAGTTTCGTGGCAGATAATGTGTTATTTAGACGCGGCGTTGCGGTGCCCCGGTCACTCCCGCTATGTGGATATATGCGGATCTAAATTACTCTAAGTGACACCAAACTTATATATGTGAGTATTTTATGCCAGAAATAAGGTCTAGGTTGTAAAAAATGGTAGTTCACCTTTAATTTATTAGTTCTCCAAGTTAAAAAAAAAAAAAGACTGACATGGTTTAATTTAATAATAGGTAAATGAAAAAAGGTCAAAGTTTTTGTTTTTTTTTACCCGTGGGCTGTCAGTGTGTCCGATCAAAAACTTGCTCTGTACCATTTGTGCCATATTTTACATTATTTTGTTCATGATTTTACTGTATTTATTGGCATCTTTTGTATGCCCTCCCACATGGAGGTTGACTTTGAGGCTACGGTTTGAGTCTGCATGTTCACTACTGTACAATTACATCCATCTACGCTGTTACATGAAATGCAGTAGCTGCCTTTTGTTCTGCTTTCTACATGACTGTATTATAAGAATATATCCAACTGTGTTTGCTTAATTTTAACGCTTAATTTTGCGCTATTAGTACTCTACTAAAATACTTGCTATCTGTTGTAGTGTTTTATTAATTCAAAATAGCAGCATTTATGATCTTGATATAAACCACAAGTGTTTTCAATACTTGCATAAATTAATCCCAGTCTGGATGTCAACCTGGCTTTTTGGGGGAATAAAAAACTAATAATTAAATGCCAGGTGAGAGAAAAAAAAGGGTCAAGAAAAGCTTGATTGGCTGATTTTTATGTTACAACTATCCAACTGGCCTCACTAATGCTTAATCTTATCTTCTATCACAACTAGCTCATAAGAAGTTTGTGATCATTGGTTCCACTTGCCATCCAGAATTTTCTTTCTGCCGTTGTGAATGTTACACTACACACAGGTCTAATAAGGGCCAGAGAGCCAGAGATGAGCGCAGAATTGCATCCAGCGGCTGTCTTTATTGAGAAGTGCGGTTGCCAAACTCTAAAAGGTAAGCAAGTTTACCACGACGTGCAGCGACTATATCCTCCAAAGGAAGGTCTTTAAAAGGCAAGTTGTGATCTCGGCTCAGAAAGGAGACTGTCATTCCACAGAGCATTGAGCCATTCCCCGTGTTTATCTCCTTGCCATTAATAGCCTGCCCCTTCTTCAGAAATCCACCCTCACCTCTTCAGTTTTGAAGATGTTGACTTATGCTACGTTGTTAAATCAGCAGCAAGCATAGATGATAGGCACAGAGAATGCTGAAGGAGCACACATCTGTGGGACTACTGATTTATCCCTATTATAGACCCCCCCGACACACACACACACACAAACTTCTAATTTTATCTCTGTGCCTTTATGAAGTGGAGTCAAACAGTCATACAGTTCAGGTTTAGTGCAAGTCACCGTGTTCACCTCATTTCACACCGCAGTGAATTTAAATCTTTTTGCGTTCATTCCTGTCGTCCTATGCGGCCTTGAAATACGCTTCACACCTTTGGTTCGTTCTGCCTTACATGCTAATTAGGAAGTACACTTTAGATATTTGCACATTTAGTATAATTGCAGGTTTGAGTTGGCAGAAGGATTTGGGTTAATTATGCAATAACGGTGTGAGCTGTGAACGCTTTTGCTCTGCTGGCTTTGCTCTTCGCTCACAGCGAGGAGAGACGTTTGGATGAAGCAGAGATTAAATGGAAGTCTCCAGAAATATTGAAAGTTATTGAAAGTGAATATTGATAGTGTCAAGATTCATTTTGCTGCAAGAGAAATGTACAGCATCTTGTTGTGGTGTAGCTAGCAACGCTATTTGGAATTCATTATGGGCCGTGTTTTAACCAATCAACCAACCAATCAACCAACCAACCAACACCTAGTCAGAGCCATTTTGTTGAAAACTTCTGTCCATCACCTCGTAAAACCTACCCAAACATCTTGACCAGCCCGGCAGATCTTCCCCGGACATAACTAATTCCAAATGGAGCAACTCCCAACTGAAACCTCCCACGAAAAGTTTGTGGAGAGGGAAAATCCAGGCTTGCTTGCAGGTTTTGTTTATAGGTTGATATGATGTCTTACTATAGCAGCCTCATGTGGGAGTGCACATCTGTGAGTAAGAGTTGGACTGTTTTTGTGTGATTAATGTAGACTAGAGGCAGGTAGAGGTGGTGCTGTCATATGAGATTATATGGAGTGACAAGCTTCACTGCTTCATCTCATAGATCGTATCAGAACAAACCTCTCACATTGCTGCCAATTTTCTGCTTCGGCGCATGTGCCTCTCAGTTTTGTTTGTGTGTGTGCGCGCTTGCATGGCAATGTGTGTCGGCACAAAAGAGCCGCAGCCGGTGGAGGACACCTCCAACAGGTGTGGAGTGGAGATCACAACTGAAGGCTGAGTTTTTGAAGATGCGGGGAGAGAAGTCACTGTAACCCCACCGCAAGATAGGATCGAATAATTATCTCTTAATTGTTGTGTTGAATCCTTTTGTGTTGAATTGTTGAAACCTGAAGATTCGCTGCTTTTTGGTCTTGTGAATGGAATATCTTTGGAATGGACCTGCTTTGTTGTTGTCATGGAAACAGCAGCTAATACGTTTTCAGTTTGTACGTTTCATTATGAACTAATACACTGATCATGTGCCAGTTGTATTTTTTTTTCAAATTTACTTTCAGTTTATTTATTTATTTATTTTTATTTTATTTTTATGTATTTTTTTTCCCATTTTCTTCACTGTACGTCTGCCCGAGCTGCTCCTTCGGCTCGTTAATGTCCTGCTGGTTGTCGTTGGACTTGTTTCTCTGCCTCTAACAGGCTTTTCGTCCTCCGGCTTGTTTTTCTTTTCGTTCTCTGCCAAGGGAAGTCTCTCCGTCTTGTTAGGCTCCTGCTCGTACATCTCCAGCAGCTTCTCCTGGCTGTGTGTATTTTCTGTTGAGCCTCGTGCCATTTGCGGCAGAGTGCTGCCCTTTCAGTCAGCAGCTCCACGATGTACAAGTGTGACCTCTATATGCTCTTGTTTGGCCTCAAAGGCATTCGCAGCTCAGTAAGGTTGTTGACGGTGATTATGCGAGCTGTTCCATTTATTTAATAAAGTAGAATTAATTTCTCCTCAGAAAAAATGGGCAGGTTGTTTTTCCCACAAGTTGTGGTGTGATTTTCCATAGCAGATGATTTGGCCTTGATTCTGCCACATTTTACAAACATCTATTTAAAATTATGTTAAGAATATTCCTATGGCGTTCCAGGTTCCAGCTAATTTCTGTGTATGCCTTTAGTCAGGCCTAAAAACAAGTCATGTAAGTAAAATCAAGTTTCATAGAAAACTACAAGACATGTTTTGCCTGAATACACTCCTCATTCCTAAGTCTCTACCACGGAGCCACATTAATGCGAAATTCACAAACTTTGTTAATCAGAATTATCCTAAAAATGTGCTTGTGGCTACTGCTGGGTAGTTGAACTTCTAGTATATTTTAAACTGTTCATACTGTATGTTTTCTTGGCTAAAACCTGTCAACTCACATTTGTCTGCTGTGACCTTTACTTTTAACAAAGTATTTGCTAAGTGTGTTGAACTCAATGGATTTAGTAAAACTACTGAATCAAATTAAAAATCAATGCCAGAAAGATCCTGACATTTTTATGTGTGGTAACACAACCAGACCATGAAGCAAAACCGTAGCCTGGTGGTAACAGGCCATTTGGATTCTATTATTATACATAAAAAGAAAAAATACCTTTGCACACAATTGGACAGTCCTACAACAAATCACAGTAACAGACTGTGTGACATTAAGTCATTCTTAACTTGTTCGTCCTTTAAAGTTAATCGTTGTCAGTATCTTTTTACAACAGACGTTATAGCAGCTCTCTAACGTGAAACAATCTGTTGAAACTAATTCAGCTCCACAGGGCACAGATGACATGTATGACTATGTTAGTGAAAATTAAGTTACAATTAACTTAATTTATAACATATATGTTATTCACCATTCAGGCATAACATTATGACCACTGACATGAGAAGTAAATAACACTGACACTAACACATCATCATGTTCTGCTGGGAAATGTTTGGACCTGGCATTCGTATGGATGTTACTTAGACATGTACCACCCATGTAAACCAGATCAAGCACCCCCACCCCATAGCAAAGACACTCCTTGATGACAGTAGACATCCCCAGCAGGATGCAGCCTGACACAGGCACACACACAAAAACGGTATAGGGACAACTCAAAAAACATATAAAACAGCACAAGGTCCAAATTCACTAGATCCCGAACTGATCAAGAATATGTGGGATGCACTGGAATGAGCCTGATCCACAGGGGCTCCCCTCAACCCATAGGACACAAAGGCCTCCACTACATTCATTCATATATGCAAATATTCACGACACAGCTGAACACGGAAACGCACAACACCAGCAAATACAGAAGAGATGAAAAGAAAATGGCTGAAATAAATATTTGAAGCATCCCTGCCAGGTTAATCACTTTGGGGTTCGTTTTGAAACATTTCTTCTGCTGTTGTTACTTGCATTGCGCTTCTATTTGCCGTTGCTGCGAGCATTTGCATTGTGTTTCTGGATTCCGTTGTGAGTATTTGCAGTGCACATGCTGTCAACCTGTTGAAGACATTCGCTTGCATTCTATTGCTTGTGTGTTGCCTCTTTGCACGTACGTCCTTAAACTGCAGCGAGTTGAGCTCTCTCAGCCACTGTAGTTTTGTCGTTAAATAAAGCACCACAATAATAACACATATGTTTGACGAGCAGCTGCTGCTTTTTTAAATGGAAGTTTATTGTAATTGTATTCTATTGTAATTTATATTCTCTCTCTATATATATATCTCTATGAAAAAGTGTGGCCACACTCATGTTGCACCGACTTCAATGCAGAACCAAAAAGTTTTGCAAGGGTAAAATCCACCAATCCACTGCAATTATGGTGCCATTATTTTTGCTATTTGCTGTGATACCGTGCTTTAATCCAGTTTTGTAGAGCCTTGTTTCAAAGGTATTGCCACTATAGTAATAGTTCTGTTTAATTAAAAAATGCAAAATGGCGACAGCGTCTATATTTTTCATTATTCGTATCATATCACCCTTCCTCCTACTTAATGACATGAGTCAAATGTGCATTCAATGTTTGAAAACTTATAAAATTGAGATTAATATCAAATATATATATATATATATATATATATATATACACAATGGGGCTGTCACGCTTTACAGTGCAAACACAAGAGCCAATGCTGACGCTGATGGAGTGACTCTTATAGAGTTGTTGCTTCAATCAATAAGAAACACCACCCACATAATCTGAGCAGTTCAATATGAAACAGCCTCCATCCCTCTTAACAGTCATCCATTTCCAGATAAGGAAACAGTCTCATGCACTTATTGTAGTTTAAAAAAAATAAATAAAACACCTGGAAATAAATAGTCGAGAATATGACATGGATGGATGGATGGATGAATGGATGAATGGATGTCACATGAGGAACTGTGTCATCTTCACAGCCCAGCAGTCAATGTGGTAATATATGATAATACCCTTGGAAAGCCTCCTTATCCCCTTTCTATCTGTTGGAGAGTGTTTGTGTACACAACACACTTGGATTGCAGAAAAAGTCATTTCTCCTATGTCCCTCGTGTGCTGCGAGCAGATGAGGGAGAAAGGGTTATTTCTGCGAAAAAGAAATTAATAGCATAAAAAAAATACAATAAATAAACAGAGATAGCTTTTTTGTTTTTTTCTTAAATCCCAAGGAGACCAAATCTGCTTGTCGGTCTTTATCTTGCCCGTGCGCCTGCTCCCGTGCGACTCCGAAAGCTCACCACACACACACACCAGTCACACTCGCCGAAATGAACGAAAAAGTGACAGAGAGAAATGACAGCGAGAAAGAGTGAAGGTTAGAGGGGGGCTGTAAACACTGGGTAAACACTTGCCTCCTGTGAAATGAAAAAGCAAAGGCAAGTTCCAATGGTTGCATTAGTGACCCCGAGAGAGAGTGACTGCTGGTGTTTAGACACACACACA
>JASGAT010394275.1:0-20191 GCA_030220025.1 Chelon auratus | reverse complement strand
CTTCTAAGGCATTACAGACCCAACCAAAATTTTGTTGTCTGCATGTCACATCACAGATCAAGGATAAATACCCCGTTCAATCATTCTATGTCACCTTTAAATATAATTTGCATATTTAAAATCAGGCGTGGATAGGGATGGGTCAGGTACAACATGTGCACTCGATTGGGATGTACAAAGGAAATGTGCTGAACACAGCTGTTCAGTCCCAATCCCTTAAATTCCGTTTGCATTGTACGTGAGGAAATGCTCTTACTTTCACTATAAAACATAGCCCTGAGTTCTACTGTTGTTTTTCTTCTATTTAATTTCACCAAACATTAAAGTGATCGCGGGTCACCATCAATCACAATATTTTTTCCGACCACATTTCTTCCTGGTAGACAATGGTTCCCCACTATCCTTCCAGTTTTTAATAATGCATTGGACAGTTCTTAATCCAATTTTACTAGTTTCTACAATCTCCTTAGATGTTTTCTCTGCTTGATGCATGCCAATGTTTTGACCCTTCTCAAACAGACTAACATCTTTTCCACAACCACGGGATGTGTCTTTTGGGTTGTTTAAGAAATGAGAAGCTACTCATTGCATCCGTTGGGGTTAAATAACTTGTTGCCAGCTTAAAGATAATCACGCATGCAGTAGTTATCCTTTTGTTTTTCTTCTTCTTTTTGGCCAGGCAGTGTATTATTATCACTATTATTCCATATGTTTTTATGGGATGAAGCTACCGGACACTGAATTTCCCTCAGGATACAGTATATCTATCTATCTATCTATCTATCTATCTATCTATCTATCTATCTATTTATCTATTATTATTATTATTATTATTATTATATAGCTTCTGGACACTGAATTCGCCTCAGGATACAGTATATCTATCTATCTATCTATCTATCTATCTATCTATCTATCTATTATTATTATTATTATATAGCTTCTGTTAGTTCAAAACCTTCACATAAAGTACCGGTTTTCTTGTAATTTTCTCAAGAGAAACCGCGTGAGACAATATAAATACTCAGTCCTCCCTTTACGTTTTCTACTTTGCATAGACAGTCTTAACTTAGTGCAAATGCAGGCTTTTCACCTGAAGCAGTCAGACTCAAGTCTGGGGCATTGGCAGATGTGGTTAATGCATGTTATACATGTTTTCCCCAATGCGCCCTACACTGCTGAACCCCTGTATTTTTTGAGTGTCATCTGCCTTTTTCAGGTGGCTCTGTTGTCTTGGTGACATGCCGGTCTCTTACTTTGATTTGTTTAAACAGTAAGGAGTAAATGCTAATAGTAATAACAGACAGCATCATAAGCTATGGTTGACTGACATACACTTACAAAATAAATCATTATGGCATGTTGTCAATTCTAAAAAAAAAAAAAAAAAAAAAAGGCCAAAACTACCAGTGATCTAGCATTACAATCACTCATTGCTCACATTACATCAGTTTATGCATTCTGGTGAAATGGAATTTGGTTGTAACATGCTGTGTTATTTGATCGTGTAGGGGGGAAAAATTCTACTTCCCTGTGCAGTTTGGTCACGCAAAACACTCCACCACCAGGCAACCAAACAGCGCTTTAACTTAATAGCGCTGAGTACATAATTAATCTTTCTAATAAGTTTTCTGCTTTTCCAAATATACAAAAATGCTAAATATGTGTGGCAGACTGAGAAGGGTAACCCTAGGCCAAGGTGAGGAGTATGTGAAGCATAGGGCCCATCTAAGCTCAAAAGTATGCAAGTATCAGACCTGTAACTACAACACAAGCATAAACACAGGTGATGTTAAGGGTAACGCCCTGCAATACTGCCGGAGGTAATCAGACAGCACAGGTTTACTCATCCATTCTGCCAGTGGAGGTCTGACAGCTCATCTTCTCTTGTTGGCTGTGTGAAACTTGTGTAAACTTCTGTGGACTTTTAATGTTTTAATGTGTGCACGAGTTTTGAGTGTGATCCACAGGTGAGGATACACAAAGGGATGAAGTGAGGATGAAAGTCTGTTATTAAGATGTTTGCTTAATCAGGAATAGACTTATGTGGTGTTTTACAGTAAACAAGTATACCGTATATATACTTTACATATCATAAAGGCAGTGTAGTGTCACACATGTCTAACTAAGAGGAAAATTTCATGTTTACTAATTACATTGGACTTTTTCATTACTTTCTATTAGAATTAAGTACCTGAAATACCTAGTTTTTTGACTGTGCTGCATTAAAAGACAAAGCAATTTCCTTACATTAAGACTATGGGAACACAATGGATCTCTAAGATCAGTAAGCCGTTTGATATGAAACAAAAGTGCACTGCCTCTTTAAAAAGGGTACATGACACACTGTTTTGTCAATGTAGGTTGAAGTACAGGTTGACTTCAGAGCCAGGTGTATGTTGCTGGTATTTGTCACATATTCCTTCTTTCTTCTATTAGTGTATGAGCATCTGCCTAAGGCCAGCCAGGTACAGACAGAAAAAAGAGAGAGAAGAACAGCAGAAACGAGATGAACATCTGTCACAGAAACACATATCTGACTGAAGCGTACACGTGGAATCTTATGATACAAACTGATGATGTTACATGACAGTTTGAAAATGTAAGAGGAATCATAGACAGGTTGAAAAATTGTTCATTCAGGTATGAGTGGATAACTGCAGGAGGCCATGAAGATTGGGCAGGCTGATGAGACCACGACAACAGATGTAGTATGGAGCTATACAGTAATAGCACAGAATTGCATGACTAATAGTAGATAGGGAATTAGAAGCCAAGAGCTCTGTCCCAAAGATGGTGGAGGATTCGAGGGAGGAGAGAGAAGAAAGAAAGAGGACATGTGTTTGGTGCATCGTCCCCCAGCAACCTAGGCCTATAGCAGCATAATAAGGGATGGTTCAGTCCAGCCCTAACTATAAGCTTGATCAAAAAGGAAGGTCTTAAGCCTGACCTTAAAAATAGAGAGGGTGTCTGCCTCCTGAACCCAAACTGGGAGCTGGTTCCACAGGAGAGGAGCCTGATGGCTGAAAGCTCTACCTCCCATTCTATTTTTTTGAAATTCTAGGACCCACAAGTAGGCCTGCACTTTCAGACCGAAGTGATCTGTTGGGATGATATGGTACAATGAGATCTTTAAGATACGATGTAGCTAGGCCTTTAAGGGCCTTCTATGTAAGGAGGAGGATTTTAAATTTTATTCTAGATTATTCTATTCTAGATAGATAAAGGGAGCCAATGAAGAGAAGCTAAAACTGGAGTGATATGATCTCTCTTGCTAATTCCTGTCAATGCTCTTGCCATGGCATTTTGAATCAGTTGGAGGCTTTTTAAAGAGCTATTTGGACAGCCAGAGAGTAATGAATTACAGTAATCCAGCCTGGACAACACAAATGCATGAACTAGTTTTTCAGCATCACTCTGAGACAGAATGTTCCCAATTTTGACGATATTATGCAGGTGAAAGAAGGCAGTCCTGGTTACTTGCTTTATGTGCAATTTAAAGGACATATCCTCGTCAAATATAACACCAAGGTTTTTCACAGTAGTGCTGGAGGCCAAGGTAATTCCATCCAAAGAAACCACGTGATTAGATAATGAATCTCTGAGATGCTTAGGACCAAATACAATGACTTCTGTTTTGTCTGAGTTTAAGAGTAGGAAATTACAGACCATTCAAGGCTTTGTCTTTAAGGCATGCTTGGAGTTTAACCAGCTGATTAGTTTCATCTGGTTTCATGGATAATTATAGCTGAATGCCGTCTGCATAGCAATGGAAGTTTATGCCATGTTTTCTAATAATCTTGCCAAATGGAACATGTATAACATGAAGAGTATTGGTCCTAGCACAGAACCCTGAGGAACTCTGTAACTTACTTTTGTTTAAGTAGAAGAATCATTGTTGACATGGACAAACTGGAATCTGTCAGACAGATAGGATTCAAACCAGTCTAATGCAGTTCCTTTAATCTTGATCCCACTTTCAAGTATCTGTAGTAAAATGTTACGATCAATAATGTAAAATGCAGCACTAAGATCTAGCAGAACAAATATAGAGACTAGTCAACTGTCTGAAACTATGAGGAGATCGTTGGTAACTTTAACCAGAGCCATTTCTGTACTGTGCTGAACTCTAAAACCTGACTGAAACCATTCCTGTGTATATAAGGTTCATACATTGATAATCCACCACATTAAATCACGAACAGGCAAGGTAAATAACATTGACCATTTTGTGAAAATGCAATATTCTGCTGGGAAACTTTTGGACCTGGCATTCGTGTGGATGTTACTTTGACATGTACCACCCACCCCATAGCAATGATACTCCTTGATGGCAGCAGCCATTCCCAGCAGGATGCTGCCTGACACAGACACACACACAAAAACGGTTTAAGAACAACTCAAAAAACATGAAAAACAGCACAAGGATCTGGCCTCCAAATTGCCAATCAGACGCCGCCCTGCAGGATTGCTTCAGCTCCATGGATTGTGATGGCAACAACATCAGTTAGTAGAACCAGCACCTAATGGGAAACATCATTAATGTATTGATGACGTTGTACTGTGAGTGACCACACGGACATATCCCAACCAGAAGTCGACCTGAGGAGGTTTGGCATGGACACCAGGATTCTTCAGGATGCACCATCGAGAGTATCCTGGGTATCACAACCTTGTACGGAAGCGGTACCACCCTTGAATGCAGAGTGCTGCAGAGGGTGGTAAAATCAGCCAAGCACATCTCCAGGTCAGAGCTGCCAGCCATCTGAGACATTTACAGGGATAGTTTTTACCCACAAGCCATCAGGCTACTGAACAGGTAAATTGCCACACATACACACAGACGTGCACAATTCCACTGGCCAAAAAACGTCGCCACCAAAAAAAAGGTCACACACTCTAATATTTTGTTGGACCGCCTTTAGCTTTGATTACAGCATGCATCACTGTGACATTGTTTCGATAAGTTTCTGCAATGTCACAAGATTTATTTCCATCCAGTGTTGCATTCATTTTTCACTTGTATTAATGATGGTAGAGTCTGACTACTGTGCAAAGCCTTCTCCAGCACATCCCAAAGATTCTCAGTGGGGTTAAGGTCTGGACTCTGTGGTGGCCAATCCATGTCTCATGCTCCCTGAAACACTCTTGTATGTATCTTATTTTGCTACATATATTTTCTTTTTTATCTTTTTTATTTTATTTATTGTATTTTGCTTCTGTGAAGTAGAGTGGGCTCCTTGCACTTAGCAAAGTAATGATTGTTACAGAGTATTTGACAATAAAGAATCTTGAATCTTGAATTTTGAATCAAATTCACTAGATCCCAAACTCATCAAGTATCTGTGGGATTCACTGGAACGAGCCTGATCCACATAGCCCCACCCCTCAACCCATAGGGCTCAAAGGCCCCCACTAACAACATTCTGTTGCCAGACACCACAGGATGCCCTCAGAAGGCCCACGTCCATTCAGAGTCAGAACTGTTTTGGAGGCACAAAGGAAACCTACACAATATTAGACAGGTGGTCATAATGTTATACCTGATCGGTGTATGAATGTAAGTAGGATTTGCCTGTTATGTTGAGTTTATTTGTTGTCATCACTAGGATATGAATCTTATTTAATAAAGAATTATAAGGATGCTACCTGCTTATGTGGCTAATGAGTATCCAGCATGTACTGATGTGTATTTGTGTTGTGCTTTATTGTGTTGTGCTTCATATTTCAGTATTTGTGTATGTAAAGTTGAAGCTCAGACAATCTGTCATTTTCTTTTCTTCTTTTTTACTTGTATTGTAGTTTCACAGTGCTTCTAGTGTCTCCTGGATGTTCACTGAAGGCTAGTAATCTTGACCGCATCTCTCGTGAGGGAAGAATAAAAAGAAATGTAAATCACAACAATCCTGGATCAAAATAAACATAATAAACATTTCACTTCTCTTTTTGCACTGCACTGGTAAAAGAGGTTTGTGCGTAAGTTTTAAGTAACGTGAAACAAGGAAAAAACATACATAGCACCACTCTGTTTTGCATTCCTCCACTTGTTGAACAAGATACTGTATGGCACATAGTGGTAAAGATAGATCTCTGTCGTCAAGTAAACAGTCAGTTAAAAAAAAATAATAATAAATAAACACAAGGCAGAACAGTAAGTGACAAGTACCATATTTTGATGATCCCTTAATCCTTTATCAAGGGACATTCATGAAAATACTTGGAAATTCTGGATTTCAACCCAAGACTGCTTTTGTAAGGACTAAGAAGACATTTTTACTTTTGTGACTTTTTTTTTTTTTTTTTCAAAATTATACATTTTCATGCAGAAAACCCATGTCAATGAAGTTATCATGTATGGTTCTCTTAAGTGGTAAGAAATTGTGTTGAAACATTTTAGACCTTTCTATTAAAATACTATCAGATCATAAATAGCAGTGATGGGCTACTAGCTTGACTACTTTTGTCAGTAGCTTGGCAGTAACGTCGCAAGTAACTTTTCAGTAGCTAAGCTCTTTTATTGATCAAGTAGCGCAGTAGCGTCCTTGAAAGCTAATTTCTCCTGGACATTTCTGACATTTCACACACAACAGCATTTCCCTGCAGCCATCAAACACATACATTAGGAAAACAGGATGTTTCTGTGTCGACAAAAACACGCCGGGTACAAGCGCATGCGTAGGCCTAAAGAATGTTCACGGTGACGACATAGACAAGCGACACACACACACTGGAGAGAAAAGAGAATGGCAGAGAGCCCTGTAAACTAAACTCATATTTTTGTCCTATTCAGGCTCATTGCTATAATTTTTTCTTACTTTATTTACTTACTTTATTTTATTTACAATTTCAAAAGGCATTCTTGTGTAACTAGAGCTAAAAATGTGTATTTATTTTTTTGTGTATTGGGCTATTGTTCAATGAATAAATCATATTTTAGCCTTTATCTGACTGACAGTTGTGTTGATCACTAAAATTGCATTGACTTGGCATGCAGTTTGATTAACTGAAAGTAGCTACTAATGTAGCCTATCAAGCTACTTTTGACAGATTGTAACTTAGCTTGCTACATTTTTATGAGTGGTAGCTTCCGTGTAGTGAAGCTGAATTTATTGTCCATCACTGATAAATAGCACAAAATGATAAAACAAATCAATAGATCAATTAATCATGAAAATAATCGTTAGTTGCTATTGTAGCCATTTATAATTTTCAGCTACACTGTCTTGACAGCTATAATGTGAGTGTAAAAGTGTAAAGTGAGTGTTGACAGATAATTCTACCCGTATGGCAACTAATAGTCCTTTTTTTCCAGGAATCTGCTATAGAAAACTTTTTAATGATGTTTTCAATAGAAATGCCTGACTTTCTCTTGTGTGATGTGTGAACTGTGATAACAAGCTTATTTATCAGATGGTACATTTGCCAAGAACCTGGGGCAAAACAGACACTGCAATATTGGAGCCGTTTTCCTTCCCCTCCCTGCTTCATATCAGAGGAGCACAGGGAGAACTGGATGTGATATGTAAGCATGTTTTTGAAGAAGGGTGCTTATAAACACAAATGAAAGGGACCACTCTTTTCAGCCTGCCAGCAGAGATGCAATTCACTTCAGATCACAAAAGCTTGGACATAGAAAAAAAATGATTAATTTTTTGAATGCATGCAGGCCCAAATGATGCCATTAGGTTCAGTAGCACTTGAAGTGATTTAAAAAATGCAGAGAGCTGCTCGAAAATCCTGTTCTTTTCCATCAGAGGAGAATGGGGAGACAAATTGCCAAGCTAGTGATTAGTCAATAGTCATGCAAAATTGCTCTCAACTCCACGAGTGCCATGGATGTTATAACAAAACAGGAGAAACATTCCTTTATCACATGATGAGGGTCAGCGTGTTGTCTTGGTGATGAAGTTCACAAAATTTCCCACGCTGCCTTACACCATAAGAGTTGCTAAAGCCTTTAACATTTTTTCCAAAGGAGCCAGTGCCAAGATTGCACACAGCGATGACCCATAAAGAGAAAAAGACAACTTCCTACACAGCATGACAAGGTAAACATGTCAGTTGCACACCAGGGATGAAAAAATGACAAAAAACAAAACAAAACAAACAAACAAAAACAAAAATGTCTGCATTCTGGATGCAAAATGTTTCAGATATGTCAGTAATGTCACAGTGATAGAATAAGGCATCACATCACATCTGTATCACAAAAAAATATATAGACATATTGACACCACAGAAATATTGTGCATCCTGATGAATGAAGAGCAAGGCATATAATCTATCTCCTAGGACAAAAAAAATGTGGCCCTCAGGAACATATTCGGGCGAAACAAGAAACAATACACTATTTGAAAAAAAATAATAAATGAATAAATAACCAAAAGACAAGAGAAAGAGTTCATCAATCAGGGGGCAGCGACTGAAGAGAGTGAAATAAAGTTAAAAAGGAAAACCACATGTTATAAAATGTATCAGAGTTACCTTTCACAGGGTGAGGCATGACATTTGTTGCAACAGTCTGTGACATTGGGATAGATTTGTGACAGTCGAGTTTTAGAAAAATGGCCTCTAAACAGTACTTTAAACTGTATAAGTGTGAGACAAGCACAGGCTGAGCTTGTGTAGATTTTGTTAAGAGCAGTGCCCCACCAGTCATCTTCCAAATTCAGACCTAGTTCTGTTCCCATGCAGCCTTGACTTTAGTAACTGGTGAGCAATCAAAAGACAGAATTTCATTGTTAATAAATAAATGAAATTTAAATGAAATAAAATAAAATTAAATTAAAATTAAAAAATAAATGAGAAATGAGTTTTTTGTTGCGTTGTTTCGGGAATTGTAAAAGTGTTTCGCCACATGTAAATTTGTTTTCTAAAATGTAAATTTGTCTCAAGCTTTGAAAAAGTGTTTCACATTTTGTAATATTGGTTTGTTATCGCAAGTATATCCTTTCACACTGATGGTGTTATGAGCCCAAATGCTGATTTGATGTCTTGGACATGGCTGACAGTCAGTTGGGGCCTGAAACCATTTTGATGACATAAGCACTAGTATGTGTACCCTGTTGTGCAAGTACGGAGCTGGACCATAAATTCTTTCCATATTTGGAAGGTAGTATGTTTACTGGTGGTTGAGAGACAACAGGAGGTTCAATACTGACGGTCTCATTTTCATCAGAAGAGGATGTCTCATTATCAGGGTCCTCAACAACATCCTCTGTCTCAGACAGATTCTCACATTGAGAAAGAGCAGAAAATTAGAGCACACAGTCCACCAACATAAATTCAGAAGGTTTAGGAGGCTGCTGTGCAAGCTTTTATATGTTGCTTCAGCCATTGTTTGAGTGAACTATAAATATCTTTGCAGGAATCATATTTTTCTGCCTCCACAGCATGATAGGTTAGGGCCCTAAAGGTATTATAAAATTGTAGAGACATCAATATCATTCAATACAACCATAACAAATTTTTCATATTTTATTAACCTGTAATTAACAAGACTCACCAGGTCTGTATTTTACAAAACAGGCAAAATGAGCTACAAGCGAGTCACCTAAAAGCGTTCAGTGATGCAAAGTGGTCAAACTGATAGGTTTTGCCCCAACTTGTTCATCACCAAACAACACCAGGCTAGTCAATTGCCCTTTACACCTCACTAGTTCATAAATATTACCAACTCAGTTTGAGATAAAGCTTCTGCTGTAGATCAGACATGTTTGGGATGTACTAACAATAACATTATTTGTATAAATAGTTTTGTTCTGGACAGACAGTGACATCTGCTTACTTATATTGTTAATTCACTCCAATGAGGAAAAGACACAGAAGTTACAAGAATGAGACAACATTTTCAGTTTTATTACACACAGCTGACAAATACTGAGAGCTTTAGTCCAGGAACTAGGAGGAGATATTTCATTTTGTTTTACGCAACCCCAGTCGATAGATGCAGTTCGTTATTTCTATCTAAGACTATATTGAAACGCCAACACTGTTGTCAGAAGAGTTCTGGAAAAAGCAGTACTTATGTAATGTCAAATTATTTTTTTGAATCTGAATCTGAATTGACAATCAGGGCTCTCAGAATTTGACGAGCTCCTCTTGCAGAAACAATAAACCTGCAGCTATACCCTATAAAACATCTTAATGCAACGGCTCAACTCCAATAAGTGATGTTGACATTTAAATGGACTAACTTTGTTCCACATTGAGCAATGTCAAGGAAGCATTTCTCTTCTCTTAGGTGATACTCCTTGTATAAGCACTGCCACAAGCTCTCTGTTGAACCGGTTGGTGGTGTAATCACTGTTCATTGTAATGCTTGTTGTCATAGATGCACCCAGGTGTTGCTGACAAGCCAAAGCTGAAGAATCAAAAAACCAAATTACTAGCTAATCCTTCTTCATACCACACTGTGTCAATAAAAAAGAATGCACTGCATAAACTAAAGCATTGTTCCCCTGCCAACAAAATCACTAATATAAGCACTGATACTGCCTCTGGGCACTTTTGTCTCTGGTACAGGAAACAAAATGAACTGAAAAGAAATACCAAGAGTGAGGGTTTGAAAAAGGATCCTTTGAGATCTTAGAAGACAGTTTAATACTGTCTAAAGTGTATCAGCAGTGAATGTTGGCACTGGCAATTATTGCTATTATGTGGTTCATGTACCGGTGCTCTGTATATGGACAATATGTTCAGTTAGATCAAGCATGTAAGCTGTATCAGCATCAGGCAAAGTATTTGCTTATATAATTATGAGGTAGACGTATGTGTTCACAGTGCAAACAAACTGCTCTGGGGAGGAATAGCAATCCAGCTGTAAATGACAGGAGAATGTAGTACAGTGGAAACCCATTTAACTAGGGCATTAGTCAATACAATATGTAGACAAGTTTAGATATCTCTGTAGAGATATGTATGTTTAAAAATTGTTTAAAGACTGCGTAATTTCAATATTATAAGATCAAGAGAACTTCAAAGAATGTCTACTCTTTAATGGTTTGGGATAATTTTCTTTCGTTTGTGTGCTTTCATTAAACAGTCTGACTTTACATACCACAGACTGCATCGCAGATGGAAGAACACTTTTCATCTTGGTGCATATGAGCACAAATAAAACATGACAAGTCAACATTCCAATGTGTGTCTTTATTTCACATAACTGCACCCCAGAGAACTCAAAGTATAATTCACCTAGTTAAGTTAATAATTCAGACAATCAAACTGGACGTCCTTGTCAAATTAAAGCTCAACCTAAACTTGACCCCTTAATCGTCTGATTTAAGTGCATGTATTTTAGACAGAGCAAGCTGGTTGAGGATTAACTGACTCTGACTGGAAGAACCTGGCTTTCCTCACTAGGCAAGTACAGACTTGTCTTGATGTCATGCATCTAATTGCTTGCGCTGTGTGGGATGTGAAGATATAAGGCACATTGTTGACTGTGTGCATGTGTATGACATCAGAAGCCAAGTTAACACTTGCCTGCCGCAACACACACACATACAGTCAAGTCTTCAGCTACCACAACCTATCATTACCACTGTCACGTAGCCACCTTCACAGCAGGCCCCACATGTCCAGACAACCACCAGCACATACACCTGGAGGGCCAAAGTCTTAGTTCCCAGCCCTGTGCTTCATAAACACAGTCTTTTTACAGTCTTTAACACACACATAGCATAGAGCATAAATACACCATACACACCATATCTTGAAACTTATAACTTGCATCTCTGATTGTCTAATAAATGTATCATAGCTTGCTATCTTCCAGACCGTAAATGTTTTAGTGTCATTTCATTTATTTACTTATTTCCTACTTATTTCCCTAGCAGTGACCTCCAAGCAAACCACAGACCAAAGTTAGTGTTTGAGAGCACACAGTACAGAGACATTGAACAAGTTGATAGTGATATAACTCAATATAATAAAATAATATTTTTTATACAGTATTAGGTGACAAATTATTATCATGAACTTGAAGTTTAACTGTGATATCTTCTTTCCTCTTGTTTGTATGTTTATTCACACATGTTTGCTTTTGTAAGGGCTTCTTGAGAACAACATGCAAGTGCAATTAAGCAGTTCTTCCATATTACTTTTTGATTTCATGATATCAGTGAGTCTTTTGCACATTTGGTTAATTCCCATTTGTATTATCACAAGGTTAAAACGTAATATACTGAAAGCCTACTGGAAACTGGGAAAAATGAACCCTTACGAGATGTGTGTTGTGGTTATGATCAAACAAAGCACACCCGGCTATTGTAAGGCATGAGTCCTCCCCCATTGTCCCAAAAAATGTACTTTCCCCCCGGCCCTCGTTATTTGTGTAGAGTATTTGCCCAATATGGAGAATCTGAATGAAAGAAGCCATGTCTAATATCCTTGGGTATCAGATGTGTTGATTAAAAGCTAGAAATCCCAGAATACAGGAGCAAAGCCATAAGAGTTGACAGCAGCAGCAGCAGCAACCAAAAGGCTGGAGTGGAGCAGCAGGAATGCTAACACAGCAAGCAGTCTAGCAAGAATAACCTGTCTGTTTTTCTTGTTTTGTTTTAGGCTTTTAAAATTATATTTTGGATTTATAGTCAGTTGAATGCATTACTTAAATTGGCTTTTCTATCTTGAATATATAACAGAAGTGAGTGAGAATCAGAAAGACTTATTGGAATTAGTTATACAACTACAGGAATATGCACTATTGCAAGAAATTAACATCACACGTCAATGTGTGGGGCAAATGTGTCACATGTGTTGCCAAGGCTTTGGGTCAACAGGCCCTTACCTGAATTCTCATTTTTGCATGCCGAACGTCCTGTGGCAGGCAGAAGTATAACTGCATTATAATAACATGCAGTATGTCCCAATGAGACCAGCTTCTGCATCCCACAAGCAGCAGAAGCTGTGAGCAGCTGTGGCTCTGTAAGTAGAGCGGCTTGTACACGAACCAAAGGTTACTGGGTTGATCCCCGGAACATGCTACATGCCAAAGTAAAGTGCCCTGAGCACCAATATGTAGAAATGCAGCATTAAACAAAAAAAAAACAAACAAACATACAAGCTGACGCAGTTTTGCCCCTGCTTAAGGTAATTCACTCGTTGCTTTTTTTTTCAGAAAAAGTACAGTCTTCCACTACTTAGGGATGTTTATGCAGTTATTTTACATACGAAGTCGCCCTGCTGTGGGAGCACTCCCAATCAATTCCTCAATCAGAACCTCAATCTCTTTCTTTCCTGTCTCCGCTTTGCTTTACTTGACTCTCTCTGTACCCTTCTTGTGTCTCATTACAGGACAGAGCATGCTCGCTGTAAACCTGTTTGGGGGTGAAAGCTGGGAGATTAGATTTATTTTGAATTCCTTCCTCTTAATGTGGAAATTACCCACTACCTTTCCCTCCCTTCTCTCTTACCTGATGAATCACAGCACACTGTCTGTCCCAAATCATCTCTTGTATGTTTTGTACACAAAGCATTTCTTTCATCCTCAGCTGACTCTCAAACTACATGGCAGAAATGTTGTGCCTCTCATTTGTCTTAAGGTAGAATAGATATGTTTTTTTGATGTAAAGTGTGTGCCAAGACTGAATCCCTTTGTCTCAGAAGCTAATCAAGACATAAGAAACACAAAAGACATAAACAAGACATTTTGAAAATTTATGGGTTTCTTCCTGTCAGTTTGTGAGCAACATGAAATTTGTGACTTCCTTTCTGTTTGAGGTACAATGGGTTGTACACTTTTGTTGTATTGTAGTATCTATAAGTCAAAGATGATAATTCTCAAATCGTAAATAAAACCTCGACTAAAGTGTTTTTTTCATTGTTTGTGTGAAATGGCAAATCCACAAAAAAAAATTAGCTATTTGTCAAAATACATAAATTACTCTATAAACATTTACATTCACAGATCTGTTTGAACATGTGAAACTCGTTTCATTTATTTCTTTTTTTGATAGGGGCAGTTCACAATAATGAACATCTATTCAGACAGCAATAGACGTAAATATGCCGGATTATAGCAACAATGCTAATTTGCATCCGCAGTCCCAAGGCAGGTAACACAAAAACATGATAAGACATAGTTTTGCACATAGACAGCTGCTCCTTAATTTACGACTTCCTACTTGTTGTCAGATTTGTGTACAAAAAAAAAAATATATGCACCTCAAATGTTCAAAATTCAACCAAAGGGAAGTGCAATAATTTTTGTATTATACTAGCTGTAGGGAGAGTGGGGTAATTTGTGCCAAGGGTCAATAGTGCCACCCCTGTTATCTAGAAAACTATAGAAGAAGTTGGTAATGTGACCACATGTTTTTGAAGAGGTATCCATTTCAGTCATCCTGTAAAGAAGGGAGGCACATGGCTTGAGAGATAAGCACATTTAAGTTAAAAAAAACAATGTTTTGCCCTCCAAAGTAAAATTTCTATGATCAAGGGTTTTTGATTGCTGTGTTTGAACAATTATAGACAACTCTGAAAACAGTCCACACATGTTTTAGTGCTTTAGTAAGCTACAGCATGAGTCTATACAGTTAGCATGATGCCAGCTCAAAACAGCTGAGGGATGCATTTTTTTCAAAATGTTGGGTCTGGGGTAATTTGTGCCAAAGGGCCTGGGTTAAGTTGTGCCACTTGCACAACCCAGTGTATTCTCTCTAATGGCACAACTTACCCTGTACTGGGGGCAAGTTGTGCCACAAAACCACTTTTATTTCTAAAGCTATATTCCTCAAACAGTTTGTTTAAGATCCAAAGTAATTGTTCCCAAGGATGCACAACATCCTAAACTATATGTAAATATCTTAGTTGGAGGCATTACTGTTATCCCCTTGCTTTAAGGGCACTTTAAGTAAAAATTGGCACTACTTACCCCACTCTCCCCTAACCCACAGAAGACTGTTTAAAAATAAGTGTCACTATCCACATCTTACTATATACAAACAAGTATTTTGTTTGTGTGTTGTGTAAAGTCATATCCACAAAATTACACTGTTTTGCAAAAATAAGCACTTTCTCATCAGTAATCAGGCATTTTCACTTTATACACATTTGTGGCATACAGTTCACAAATGTAACTAGTTTAACATCCAAAAGGTTTGTGTATCCACTTTAGTGAACTTTAGTTTTACTCATTTGTGGAATTGTCACAGGGCAGGAAGACGGTTTTAGCTTGGTTGTACTTTTTTTTACTTGTGTTTTATATTTTATTGAGTTGCATGATTGCATGCTTTTACCTGTGTTGTGCTTCTAATTCTTTTATCTATTAAATGGTAAATAGTAAATGGCCTTGCTTTTATATAGTGCTTATCTACCTATTGGTACTCAAAGCGCTTTACAGTCACAGACATATCTACCCATTCGCTCACACAAGCACACACACATTCACACACCAGTGCCACGCACTGGGAGCAACTGGGGGTTCAGTGTCTTGCACAAGGACACTTCGGCATGTGGCACATTCTGGGGATCGAACCGTTAACCCTCTGGTTCGTGGACAACCCGCACATTATTATGTTGAATTTTTAGTGCATGCGTGTGGTTTTATTTACTACTGCCTTTTATTGTCGAGTAGCTGCATTTGGGAGGTTCCGCCCTTTTCCCTAACAGACAGCCGCCAACCCAATCAACAGCAGTGGAGACAGTCTGGCCCAGGAAATAAGGGTGGCATCACGGACACATAGTGGTAGGGAACACGGACTGAGTTAACAATTTAAAGCTGTTCTACAGCAATGAAGGTTGAATCAGCCTTGAAACCTGGTGCTACTAATTCCTACAGGTGCTCCTACTTTGTCCTACTTTTCTTGGTTACTTCCAACCCTCTGTCTGCATAAAAGCAGTGTTGGAACACACTGTGGTACCAGACCCTCATGAGCATCAGGTGAACAGTATTGTACAGCAGAAAGTAGTGTGTTGCTACAAAAATGGTGAGAAAAAGGCAATTAACAATGGAAGAGAGACAGACCATCATAACACTTAAAAATGTAGGTCTTTACAGGGAAATTGCAAAGAAAGTCAAAGTGTCAGTGAGTACAGTTTTCTACTACAGACTATTTGATTTCTATTGTAGAAAGAATGCCACGAGTGTGTTCAGCTGTTATATCTGCCAAAGGTGGCTACTTTGATGAGTCAAACGTTTACAATACATTTTGGTCTATAAATTGATTCCATGATTTCTTTTTCAACTCAAATTGCTCATTTGTTCTATGATTTCAATTCAGAGTGCAGTGACACTAAACTGAAAAATTTTCAGTAAAAAACTGGAAAAAGTGTCGTGTTCTAAAACTTTTGACCAGTATTGTACAGTCAGTGGGAGAGAGATGCCAGAGAGAGGCACGGACTTGGCACAGAGCTATCATGTGAGAAGACATCTAACAAGAGAAAGCTAACACGTGAAGGCAGCTAACCTGATGGACGTCAAAGATGGGACGGATTTGAGAGAGCACTAAGCACCAGAGAGATGCCAGGACAGCACAAGGAGACACCAAGATGGCACAAGGAGACGGGACCACAAGAACGGAAGACGCCGAGTGGGCTGGAGACAAGGCAAGAGAATGTGAGCACCGACCGAAAGAAAGAAAAACCCAGAGCATTGCAACACGACCTACTCGCAGCGTACTCGCCTGTTATAAATGGACTATTTTAACGTGTATGCTCACATTTTAGAACTTTTTTTGAGGCCTTTTATGTCAGAATATAATACCTGGTAATAAATTGTGTAGTGCACCAGCATCAATTGTTTCCCGTCCTCTCTCTCCTTTGGTCGCTGTTAGTGTGCTTCCCCCGATTTTTTACAGAACCTGTGTCCCCTTTAAAATAACTTTTTTCTACTGCATCCTCTCATTTATTTTCTCTGGCAGTGAGCTCCTGTCCTCTAATTCTATCTAATTTCTTCTCTATTACTAGTCATGCAATTGTGTGTTACTACTGTAGACTGTCTGTGGCCCCTGTCTCTCTGGGGCTGTTCAGACCTTGGATAAAGATCTGATATGAGCTAGTGATCCAAGTGACCAGCTTTAGGTACGTGTGTTCAGACCGTGCATTAACATGAGTCTCCAAATGCGTCTCCAGATCCGATCACAGTTTCACAATCTGTGTGCAAATGAACCCCGGCACCATCTGGGGCACAGTAGAATATTACAGCAGCTGTAGAGATCCATTAGAGAATACTGCTCCTAATGGATCTCTACAACTGCTCCAGAACAGAGAACAGCACAGTTTTATGGGTGTGTGTCATGGCTTGGGCACAAACGTTAAGTTATTTTATTGTTATTTGTCTTATTTATTATTTATTTTTCTCCACCCTGACATTGTACCTGCACAAAACTCCAGCCATGGAATTTTCCATATGCACCGTAATCTCAGGTAATAGAGATTATGTCTTGGGTTTTTCTGAATCCAAGACAAAAATCAGGAATGGTTAGGTAAATGGAAGGCAGTGCAGAAACAAAAATGTATAACTGACAGCCAGAATCCCTCTAGTCTAAATCAAGAAAATGAGTTGGCATCTGACTGCGCCAACCTTTGGTGGTAACCTTAATGGTTGGAGGGTCAGTCTCAAATCCATTTCCACTGCATTCTCACACATACCGTGCATCCAAAATGGCCATAAACACCAACTCCCCACCAGTCCTTAAAGGGGAATTAACATTTTTTGGATGTTATTTCTAGCATAAAATGCAATCGTTTACTCACCCATACAACTTATCTCATATGGTGTCATTTGGAGTTGTTGACGATATTTAGATCTGCATATATCCATATAGTGTGAGTGACTGGGGCACCGAAACACAGCCTCTAAATAACGCATTATCTGCCACAAAACTCATTCATTTCGCAAATATTTTGTTATGATACACTAGTGCTATTCCCCGTTGAGTCCAGAGTTATGCCAGAAATAATGTCCAGGTTGTAAAAAACGGTGATTCCCCTTTAAGAACTGAAAAAGCTATATGGCTGAGAGTATGAAACATCTTCAAGAAACATTTTTAGCATTTTGGATACACCATGACCTGAATGACTGAGAACCTTTACAGACATCAAAATGGTCTCATTTACTGTCAGCTAAGCCTCTTAATGAACTTTTCAATACAAAAAGGGATTAGCTGATAAGAGGAGTAAAGAAAAAAAGAGAGGCAAGTAAAACAAAAAAGCAAATCACCAGTTGGAGGAGCCCAGACACCAAAGGATTACCACTGTCATCTGTGATAAAATTATGTCTTTACATGCTTAGGGAGAAGAAAGAAAGACTTTTGACGTATGTAAGAAAATGTTACGCCATCAGATACTTCAGAGGCACACTTTTGGGCAGAGGAAATCCCCTGAAGTAGGGTTTTAGAATTTCATCCACCTTTAGCAGCCCTTAAGACACTGTGAGGAATGTTCTCTCCCTTGTCCCACATCTCTCTTGCTCACTGTTACTTCATATTACTCTACATAACTGCCTAGAGCCCATTTGTGTACTAAATTATTGCTTTTCACTTTATGCTGCAAAGGTCTGATCTGTATTCTCTGTTATTTGCTGAGTTGCCAGTCTATGATTTTAGCACAAACAAGAAAAGGAGTTTCATACAAGGAAGTTAAATGTTGTGGTGAGATAAAGTCTATAACCTGTGAGTGCCATCTGTTCCACTGACACTGTAGTCCTAGTATCAAGCAAAGACTGATCTTTGATAGTATGTTCAGTGAAATGTAATACAAGAGTTTCAGAACTATTATCTGGATATATTAACTCAGTATGGCCTCGCCTTCAATTTCACTGTATAAAGTTTCATCAAAAGGGGCTCCCCCTCAGGGGTGCACAAATCACTTACAGAAATGTAATGCCCTGCAACTCTTCCTGTATTTCCAGACGTGGTATTTGCAAGTGACCAATCACCAACAAAAAAACGACGATAAATGATCCAAACTAATGTGGTGCCACACCACATGATAAATTAAGCAGCTTACTTAAGTGATGGACCAGTAGGCAGACTTCTCCAAAACAGTCATATACCAAGTGCAACAAACTAATCTAAGCATCCATACACAGTGATGTACACAAAGTGGGTTGGGGTTAGATGTTAAAAGCTGTAAGGGAATACTACGTCACAATGTTGTTGTTTTGCTTTTTTTATCAGAAGCATGCTACTCAACATACTTTAAACTTACAGGTTCAGTTTAGGGAAGAAATCTCAACCTAATGACTATTAAATGTCATAAACATGTGCCCAGAACTTACACATGGCAACAAAAAGCTGTTATTTTAGCTAGGTTCAAAGACACAGCAAGACAATCCACCATCACCTTACTTAACTAACCTCCCACTGTCCCAGCAAGCTGGCCTCCCTGAGTGCCCACCACATCACAGCATATGCAATCCCTCGGGTACCTGTCTTGCTTTGACGAAAGCCTCTGAAACGTGATGGAATGGGGCGTCTTGAAAAGAAAAAAGAAAAATCAGGAAACTCCAACCAAGGCCCTAATACACTTCTGACCAGGTTAAAACAATAAACATTTTATTTTAAATAAATTATGTTTAAAATAAGCAAACACAATCCGTCACAGCCAGTGTGTCCTCGCCTCTGGCTGGGAGCGCAGCAGGCAGGCGGTTTTCCGACTCAAAGCGCGCAAAAAAGTTATTTAGTTCTTCAGCCAGAGAAGCGTCGGCACTCATCGAGGGATGTGCTGCTTTGTAATCCGTGATGGTGCGTAGTCCGTGCCACAGTCCCCTGGAATCATACTGTTCCACTCTTTTCCACTGTTTTTCCACTCTTTGGCCGTAGCATTGTTTAACCTCTTTCACCGCTCTGCGGACACTATAGGACAGGGGTCGGCAAGTAAGTTTGGCCTGGGGCCAATTTTTTTCCGAGCAACTGAATGGTGGGCCACAACATCACATCAATCAGAAACATTGTGAAATGGATGACCCTTGAGCGGCTGGATGATGCCGAGAAAAGTAGCAGACTCCGGTTTCTCAGTTTCCGTTACATTTATTTAAACCGAAACGCAACATAGCGGCAACAAACAAGCATGGTGCATATAGGGTGACCAGATCCCAATTCACCAGATGTGGGACAAAGGCTACGTTTGTGTGGGACAATGTGGGACAATGTGAGATACCAGTGCATCAAGGCACCCTAAAAGAACAGAAAAAATAAACATTTCTATTCTGCCCCTTTGCTATGCATAACATTACTATGCTTTG
>JASGAT010394274.1:0-20144 GCA_030220025.1 Chelon auratus | reverse complement strand
AATATCGTCTGCAGGCTAACCGTCTCCGCATCCACTTGCTGCTCCGCCATGTCGGGAAGGCCAGGTGTATCATCCTCGACCGACCCCTCCCCGGCTATTTGAGCTCTTTCCCTCGTCTGTGGCACGCTTTTCTGTTTTGGTTTGGGCATATTATAAACGCCTTTTCAACCTTTCCTATTAACATGAAACAATCTCTCAAAAAAATAACGGCGTTTCCTTGATGATCGGGGAGCTCCGATAGCGTGCTGTCTACCTCATGGCTGCCAGACCGGAAGTCGTGCCTGTACCTTTTTAAAGCAGTGTGAGTTGAAGAGTCCTCAGCCTTACATGTCTGACCTCCTGTCCTGCCTGAGTAAATTTCTCTGCCAGGTTTGCTTTGGGTCCTTCTTCCTTGAGAGGCCCTTGAATATGTGGTTTAGACTTTAATTATCCTGTAACAACCTTGGGAATTATTTGATTATTATTCCCCATCAGGGAGGTCAGTCTAATAACATTTCTTTCGAGTCCTGTTCTTTGGTTCATGAAACCGAATTAAATTCCTCAACTGTTCAGTTTTAGTTCTTCAAGGAGCCCCACTGAACCACACTTGAAGCCTACAGTGGCTGAGAGAGCGCAACACACTGCAACTCGAGAGAACACGTGAGAATAGACAAAACACAAGCAAATTGAGAAAAGGTTTTCATCCATTTAACAGGTGCACTGCGAATTCTCACGACACTAGCAAAAACAGAAACGTGCTGCAAAAACTCACTACAACTGCAAACACAGAAACCCGCCGCAAGAAGCGCAAAAGACAACAGAATTGTTCCTAGGACCGTGTGAAATGGTGAGCATCCTGGGACTAGACACTATTGTTGTTCAAAGCTTTATGACTTTTGGAGTTGTTACGTTTGCTACTGGTGAGTGGAAACAAGCAGAAACACAAGTTGTTTGCTGGTGTGAGTTTTCGCAGTGTGTTTGCTGGTGCGGTGGGATGTTTTCTGCGCATTTGTGTGTTTGCTGCTCATTTGTGTGTTTGCTGGTGTGGTGTGTGTTTGCAGCACATTTGTGTGTTTAAACGTTATATGTTAAAATACTTCTTACTACCTTTACCAACACGGCTCTTAATCTGCTCACTGGTGGGGAGTTTTTCCTTGCCACCGTCGCCTTCAGGATTTCATAAAGAGCCTTGCGACAATGTGTTGTTGTTATTGATGCTATATAAATGAAACTGAATTGAGGTGAATTGAATTCACATCTGTCAGACTGAAACTGTATCCCACAGCTGCTTCAATACACTTAAATGATAGTGAAATCTTGAGGTAAATAGGACTTTGCAATCAAACCTGGATTTGAGATTAACATCGTGAGTTTTTGATATTGATGGTGTATGATTTATTACTTGTTTCCAACTTTCATGTGGCTGTCAAGAGTGAACTCACTGACTTGAATAGAAACTTGCCACTGCATGCGGGCAACACACACACGCACACACACACACTGACTCTTTTGTCATTGTCTTGTCTACTTTGCATTGCTTTTCTCTTTTCATGCTTTTATGCACCTCGGCTTTCTTTATCTGGTCTGTTATTCGTTGCTCCATCATCCCGACATCTCCCCTAATGCGTCACAAGCACTAGTAAACATAGACTCCATTAACGTCACAGTTGTTTCTCTAAATGTTTCCTGTTGTTTTGTCTGTCAGTTTTGTCTCTCACATCTTGTTGCGGCACATTCCTGTTAATTACTCCTAATTGAAGCTTTCATCTTGTTTGGGCTTACCCTTGTCATGTATTTTGCAGAAACAAACTTGCTACCGTTGCTGGTTCCTGTCATCCTGGTGAGAAGACTGCATATATTTTCATATATTAAAAAAATGAAAATTGCTCAGGAAGTTTAGTTTTAGTTTTGGGATTAAATACCACCAGTTATATAATGTAAGTACATCGATCAGGAATAACATTATGACCTCCGAAACAGTTGTGACGCATCTCTGACAGATGTGGTTGTCATCTTAACTGCGGCACTAAAAACAAAAGGAGGAGATTTTTCTTGTGAAAGCTGCTGAAGGGGCCCTTGATGTTGCTGATGGTAGTTATTTATGATTTAATGCAGAATTAGCCTCGTACAAACACTGACAATCTCTCACACACACATACTGTTGAAATGTGCTTAGATACACTTGGATCCTCCTACATACAGTATGTGTGCATGCTCATCAGAGAATGGACATGGGCCTTCTGGGGGTGTCCTGTGGTGTCTGGCAACAGAATGCTGTTAGTCGGGGCCTTTGGGTCCTATGGGTTCATACATGTCTAAGTAACATCCACATGAATGCCAGGTCCAAAAGTTTCTCAGCATTGAATTGTCACAAGATTGTCAGTGTTATTCACTTCTCCTGTCAGTAGTCATATATTGCTGTGGCTGATCGGTGTGCTTTACACAACTTGTACTTTTAGATACTTTGGTCTCTCTACCTGCATGGGTCAAGTACTTTCCATTTCCATGAATGTAATGGTGTTGCTTATAGGGCAATGCTTGTCTTCAATCCGACAGCACATAACAGCATACACAATTACAGGTTATTTCAGCTCTATTTTCTTCTTTACTGGGGATGGACCTTGCTGCGAACAATACAATAAGATTGTATACTACATCTGTGTTTGACATGTTAAGTGCGCAGATGTCCATTTGTGATTATACCTCTGACTGTATCAGAAACACATTGCATATCCATTTGCATTCCTTTCTCCATCCATCCACCAAATCCCTTCACTCCCACACTCTCATTCTGAGCACACCTCTGATCCATGATTGAAGGTTGACAGTCTTCCTGCAGACTAGAAAAAGAACAATAAAACACAGGACCAAAAGAGGCGTCCTTTGTAACTCCCAGTCCCTGACATACACATAACACAGTATATCATATTAACCATTTCTCATGCGTCTGCCTTTGCATTTTCACTTGGTGTTAAAATGAGTTTTCGTTATCTTTGTTGTCCCAATATGCAAATTAACTAGGAAATCTGGTCCATGTACATCACAGGCAGACTTAGAGGAGCTCCTTTTTATTCTGTTCAATTAAGTAAATCAGCAAGAGGGCTGTTGCTCTGTCTTATCAGTAATTAAGTGTTTTAAATTAACATAAGAAAATGTGCACCCCCTAAAATCGCACAATAAATAAAGCATGGTGTCTTTCCATCAACTGGATTGGAGTGAACAAACTATTCTGCATATTGTCATCAGAAAGTAGCAGTTTGTTCCGCAACATATGGCTGTAATAAACTGAGCAGAAGAAGCAGTGATCATGAACCCAAATGCTTGCCAAAAAACTTGGAAGAAGAAAAAGGAAGAACAAACTAAAACACTTACCTTGTTTATCAAGTGTCTGGAGCTGATAGGTCACCTGAGCGTTGGCTGTAAAAGATGTTTTATATCTCCCATTAAGCACATTATCTCCTTTTAAAAAGGCAAAAAACACCTTGAGTGAGCATAATAATACTTTTTTTTCTGTTTCCATCAGCTTTTTTTATATGATTTATTCTAATCATTACGTTTTAGGTCTTAACATGTTAATTCTTTATTCATTTATTCATGCAGATGGACCTCCCTTTGTGTTTTTAACATGGTTTAATGACAATAAATAAACCTTGGACCTCATGCAGTACTTTTAAATCCTCTCTGGCTATTTTAAAGTTTTAAAGCAGTAATGAGATTATGACACTGACACGAAGCCAGGCAATTGAACAATTTAATAAAAACGAAAAATAAATAAATAAATGCGCAAGAGGTGGAAAATGGTTGAAGATGGCAGCATTGCTAGGAAGCTGAAGGCAGGCGGTTGTTGTTGTGTAGACTGGAGAAAGCAGGAGTGAACGCAGAAAGGTTGGTAAAGGTTGATTAAGCTGTGGAGTGTGGATGATGAATAAAACAAGGGTCAAAAACAGTCAAGTAACAGGTAATGACTACAAAAATCTAACAAACCTTAAAGGCACTGTGACATATTCACCACTGAATGACACAGGACAAAGTGGCAAAGCTGGACTGAAAGACCGTTTTTTTTTTTTTTTTTAATGGAGGCTTGATGACCTGATGGGTTGCGGATGAGTTCAATCAACCAGGGGAGAGGGTTTGGAGAGAGGGAGGAAGCCGTCCAGGAATTAGCTGTCAGAGAACACACAGGGAGGGGGAACAGAATACAGAAGCCTGACATATTTTTAAACTACCATGACAAGACAAAGATAGGTATTCACCTGATTAGGGCTCCTGCAGCATTACAGTTTGTAAAAGACAATTAACTGAACTTCACTTTACTTTAGTTTCCATTAAACAGAAGAGGCTACCTGAGGACATTGAAATATGAAACAGACAGCCTGGATATTAAAACTGAAAACACAGAATTAGGTCCTGCCACCTCATCTTAGTGCAAGGCTCACTCCAGCTTATTAAACTTTTCTGATCCTGGTGAATGTTTATTCCCATCAGTAAAACAAACTAAAAACTTTAGTAAGGTAATAGTGTTTAGAAGACTATTCCTTGAGATTAAGAAGCTTCAATTTTCCATTTTTGTTTTCTTGTTTTGATTGAACTGGGACATGTTTCCGGGTTGATGAGAGAAAAGCGTACTTCAGGAATCTAAAAACTTCAACACTGGCATACGTTGAAACACATAACATTAGTTTTATCATTCTCTCCTAATTCCATCCACCTCTTTGCCGTCAGCTCACTTTTTAAATGTATGAAACTTTTTTCACTGAAACCCCAGTAACACACTGCAATGTCATCATTAGACAGTGAAAAGACTCTTTCATTCAAAGCTCTGTCAGGTCAACGTGCTGCCGGCTACAAAGCCGGCCGGTAATGAGGGAGCAGGAGATAAAGCGCAGAGATTAATTTGTTTAGCTGTCTGTCATCTTTTTTTTTTTCTCCTATCTTCACTGCTTCTGTCTTTCCTCCTCCATGTCTGCTCTGCTCTTGTATGACTGGATTTGGGTTTTGTTTGGTTTCAATTGGTTTCAATCCTCTTCTGTGTTTATTTTCTCACTCCTTTCTCCTTAGTTACATCATTTTATTGTGATCATAGAATTGTGTTTCATATATTCAATCCTTTCATCATGTTGTGCAACATCTCTCTGAAAGAGACGACCTCCACATAGCAGTACAATTCAGATAGAGGCTGGACAGGGTAATGGAGAGCGTGAAGAATCAACAATGAAGAAAGGTGTTGCTGCTGTGGTCCACCTTAAAACATCTAAACATACATAATCCACAGATGGAAGAGTGATTAGTGTGTTTTGTATACAGTATACATTTTCCAGTTTCCAAAGTTGAGAGCTGTGATTTAATCTTCCAGCATGTTAACAGACAGACTCTGGAACAGCTTATTTCCGCAAGCTGTTAGACTCACATCCTCTGCTGCACAGTAAAGCTTGTTACATACACTGTGAGATGACAAAATTACGTCCCGCAGCTTGTTCTTGACACATCAGCCGAACTTTTTTCTCATGTGGTGTTCGGCAACTACCCTCCCTGGAGTTCGGCACTTGGGTTTCTTGTGAAGTATAAATTACCTGGCCTGAACGAACTTGTTCTTGCCTACCTCGAGAGCAAGAACAAATTTGTACGTAAAAGCTTAACTCTTTTTACCCTTATCGTTAGGAATACCTCACAATTATCTCATGATTTTAGATTTTAGTGATGGACACTCTCCCTCTTTCATCTTACTCCTGTATCACGCTCTGGTGCTACAGTCTCTTTCTCTTTCTCTTTCTCTTTCTCTCTGTCTCTGTCTCTCTCTCTCTCTCTCTCTCCCTCTCTCTCTCTCAGTGTGTGTACTCTCCAAATATGCTTGTAAATTGGCACCCTGGATACATTCAGTGCTGTATCGCCATGAAGCATGTGTTGGCAATTTGGAACCCCAGATGTTTGAGCGAAACCTGGACTGAATACAGAGTGTGCCGTGGAAAATTTAGTCTGAGAGGCTCATTGCCATTCCTGGAGTACTGCTAATGCACAGGATGTAACCTGGGAACATCTTGTGATCCTCTTGTGAGGAACATTATTGTCATCTTGGCCTTTTCCTGACATTTGATGACTAATAGACTGACATAAAAATTATTATTGACTGGTCTTTTTGGTGGCGACTTTGCCCTCAATCCAAGGTATTCCTCTGAAATCTGCCTATTGGGACAGACTGTTCAGTGAGTCAGTTCAATCAGTACACTATATTCTGCCTTAAGAACAAATGTGATTTAATTATTAGATGGATACTGTTTAGATAAAAGCAGCTTAAATAATTATAGATTTTGATTATGGATAATAAAGCTAATTAGAATTATTTAACATTAGTTTGTCCTGGATGAGATGGGCCAATGAACTGGCAAATAGTTGGCAGGCCTGACCAGGAGGAGCTGGAGACAGATAGAAATATAGAATGGGTAGATGGATACAAGTTTATCAAATTCTTCAATCTGTGCTTTTGATAATCACATACAGACAAAAACACTTTGTTGTCACGTCACTTAGACACAAGAATTGGGTGGACTTGTGCGTTGTTGCTTTATCTTTCCATAGCCAGCAATGCAACAGCCATGCCCTCTCCACACAGCATTCGTGCAAGTGTGTAGAATTTTAAAAGGAGAACAGCTTTGAACCTTTGAGCGTGTACAGCCAGAGAGCACCGTGAATTATTTATCCACATTTAAAGGGTTTATCATATGCCATCCTCTTGTGTGTAGTCGCTCTAAACGATGTTTGGACACTCCTTAACTACCATTCGCGTTTTAGAGCAAGTGTGCAAACAAATGTCAGAAACGTGAGTAATAAAACATCAGTTGGCAGATGGATGTACCAATCACTGGGCAAGCAGACAATGGATCAGAAAACATGAATCAATGTCAAAGAGAGCATAACATGTACCCCACTTAAAGAAGTCCAGTTTTCATCTCTCTGCAAGCAATTTTTTATCCTACTGAAAAACATCAATTATTGTCTGTCTGACATTTGTGCGCATTGCAGAATTGTAACTACACCCTTATTTTCTGCCCTCATCGTATGTCATCAGAGAGGGTTTTGGTTCACCTATTATTGGATATAGATCGGTGAGAGAGGAGCGAGTGATAACACTGGACTGTTGTAGGGGCAGCGATTATATTTGGATCAAACATGGCAATAGCACAGAATGCTTTCTAAAGGCCTGACTCTTAGGTGTGGCTTGGGAAGACATTGAACACTGAGCATATTGTTTCATCATTCAATCATCGTTTAAGCATTAAATCCAATAAGTTGTCTTGTTTTCGAGGTTGCGTCGCTCTGTATTCTCACTGTCGACCTTGTGGTATCCATTGGTTCACTTGGTCCCCTTCAGTTTTAAATCTGCAAGGCTTCTGGTCTTCTCTGGCTTTTCTTTATTGTTTTACTGTTATCTAGACGAGACACTCTTTTTCTTGGGACTAAAGTTCATCGATAAGTATCCTCAGCTTTCAAGGCTGAAGAGGCCCAGGCATTAGGAATGTATTCTGAAACACAGAAAGTAAGTACTTGTTTAATTGAACTGAAGTTGTATTGGTAAAGTTGTTTCACATTTCTTTACTAAGCAATTTAATCACTCAAAGTTAGTGGCTATTTTGGAAACACCGTGATGCCGTTCATGGTACTAGTTTAAGAGGCTGCTCTTATTATCTCCCTCACCATTGCACATCTGGTTTAATGGCCCATTTTGTTAAATGCACATTAGGGTATTTCCATTCTTCAGTAAGAATACGTAAAAGCAGACCAACAGGACAAATCGATCTCTGCCCAGTCATTACTTTCTAGACAATGCTCATAGAAAGTTATATTGGTCCTAGAGAGAAAACGCTGGTGAAAATTCAGTCAAACAATAATTCACTTAATAATTTTCAGTGCCTTCCCAGTTCACTCAGAAGAATTCAGGTTTATGATTCAAATGGAACGGCGTGGCAAAGGCACTGATGTAGATTTTTTTGTCAAATTTAACACACTACTTTACATTTCATAGAAATGTGTGTCTCCATTTACTTTGTTACAAATTAGCATGCAATCCATGTTGGTCTTAATGTAGGTCAGAGTCATTCAGCTCTACTTTACTCCTGTGGTAAGCATCTGAAGCTTTTAAAACCCATATAATCCCAAATAAAAGCTGGTACAGTCAGGATTTTGGTTACAGCAACTGTCTAAGAAAGATCCATAACTTCTACAAATTCATGAATGAAACTTCATGCACTTCTGAAGCTGCACTTCTGTTCAGCAGTCCAATTTATTTTATTTCCCCCTTCTTCCAGCAGTGAATATTTACAGTGCAGGTCAGCTTGGCCAAACTGAAGAAAAACTAGAAGAAAAGGAAAAGAAATAAAAAGAAAATAGCTGGAGTCCACTTAACTAATATACAAACAAACAAACAAATCTACAGGTCAATCTAGAAATCTGCACCAGGCTATGCCCCCTTCAAGTCTGGGGACCCTGGCAATGGCAACCACTGTGGCCTGCTGGCCAGTCACATCTAAAATGCCCCAGGAGAAGTGCCATCTCTTGCTTATATAGACAGTGGCTCCTCCTACACAAGGGAAATACAATTAGTAAATCAATTAACATTTGGCAGTGATTAAGTCATACTCCTGAAAATGTTTCAATAAGGTAACAGTGAAAAAAACATTGATACGTAGTTCAAAAGAGTAAATATGATCGTCAACTGCTCAAAATCAATACTTATGCCGACGTCTCCCAAAACTTCCCCTTATCCATACTACACTTGGCACATTCCCCCAGGAACTGGACCAATAGAATCCTAATGGGTGTGGCCTGGTTTGGCAGTTCCTGAATCCAGAAGGGGAGGATGGCCAAGTGCAGTCTAGAGGAGAGGTGAGAAATGCAAAAGAATTAATCAAATAAAGAGATTTAAAAACACCATATCCTTAACTTGGTGTCATCACATATAGTACAGGTACATACACAAGGAAATGCAGTTTGGCATCTAACCAGAAGTGCAAATAGCAAACAGTATAAATAACTGCCATTCTGCATATTCTGGGAAGAAGCAGAGCCTCACATTGATAACGTGCTGCCATCTTAGTCAAATATATTTAGTTCTAGTTACAACAACAATAAGTAATAGCATTCATATGGTATTGTCTGTCCCGGTCCAGTGGGTTAGGGTTAGGGTTAGGGATAAACTCCCTAAAGTAATCCATTTGGGTGAACTCTTCTTAAGCCATATACAGGAACATTCAAAATGATAGAATTATGTTTCAGTCGTTAGTGAGACTTTAAAACTCTCACATCAAAAACTCTGAATATTACTTTTTTTTGCAAATTTTCCCACTGTGGGATAAATAAAGGATTATCTTCTTTTATCTTATCTTATCCGTCAGTCTTTCACAAATCATACAGTGTGTGATTCATACTGAATAAAGGTTCAAAGTTGCATGGAGGCTGGGAAATTACATTACATGCTGATGGCTAAAAAAACAAGCTTCTTCTATTCTTCTTCCAAATTCACAGTAAGCCTTTCTTTTTGTCTGTCATTAATCTAGAACACCATAGGACAGGTACTATCTGAACTCCTGGCCAGGACATAAGCAAGAGTACACTACATGCCAGTTAGGAAGGCAGTGACTCTTTAATAAGTAACTTCCCCTTTTGTTCTGTACAGGGTTGAGCCTCGTTGTTTAGGATTAAAAGACAGAAGATGAATGAATGAATATATAATCTGGATGAGTTTCAACAAAAAGAGTATGAGAAGGAGAAGGCCCCACTGATGCTTTGTAAACCAAATTATTTTGTCAAGCTTTGTGTGAACAGGCTGCAAAGACTAACCCGACATGTGAAAGTTAGAAGATTAAAGATAGTGTTTAAAGGAAAACCAAAACCCGACAGAGAAATGAATAATATCCGCATGTTCTGAGTGAGACGTGAATAAGGAATGTGTTGACTACGTTATCTCCATTGGAGAGATGAGAAATGAAGAACAAGTTGAGAAAGGAAAGTGCAAAAAACTGCTGAGGCACTGTATTTCTACGATTCAGTTACATTCTTACTATCTGAAATGCTTTAAACAAAAAATGGAATGCTTTCTCTGATATAGTTATGTCTTAATTTGAGCATTTACATCCAAATTGTTAACCTGTTGACATTATTAATAGCATGGCAACAAAATGGCATAAAAAGGGCCACCTTCATAAGCTGTTGGGAAGCTTTTACGGGTTGTAAAGTTACACAGAACAGTTCTTGGTCTGTGGAGTGACGTATTTTTTCCTGGAATGACTGTCGTTAAAACAGATCGCTCACAAGTTAAAGGAAGAGGCGTGGTTTATATTGGGCCTGGTCAAACAGATATGTGCCACAAGGTGGAAAAGCAAACAAAATTTACAAAGGGTGTCACTGCAAAGAGTCACAGGCTTTGGAGAGGATTTGATCTCACATTCTCATCTCACAGTCACCAGTGCTGTCTTGCAGGAGGACAGCATTCTATTTTGGTGTATTTCTTTCTTGGAAATAAACTCTGGTGTCGTGACCTAAATGCCTGTGAGTTCCAACATAATGCTAATGCTTAAAGCAACTATACTGTCGTGTTTTCCCTTTGCCTGGGCAATAACATATTTATTTTTCATTATTAGATTTTATGGACACATTTTGAAGGCTAGGCACACATAATTCTCTTAATTAAGTTAGTATAACTTAGATTCAGGAAGCAGACCACGACTCACGCAATCCAATTACCCGCAGCTATCTACACATCTCTTGTATTCCACCCATTTCATCCCTCAGCTTCCCTTTCCTTCAGTCAGGTCAATTAAATATTTCTTGCATCTACCAAGGTGTGACCTTGGTGGTGAAAATTCTCATGCTGACAAGAGATGGTTTTAAAGGTTATTATCACCCACACTTCATGTAGCAACAACCAGGTTTTATTTTAGGTATATTTTTTTCCAAAATGAAGAAGGCTGCTGGAGGCTGCTGATATCAACCCCTGTAGTCATACAATTTAGGCCTTTCACCGTGGAAAGGGATAAGCCAATGATGGCTACATTCAGCTTTGGGAGGTCCTGCGTTTGTGCATGCTGATTCACTGTCATGGCTTACTGGGGCCCTTAATAGAACTGAGCCTGTGCCTTCCTTAATCTGACAAGTCAAAACGTCTGCTGTGAAATAGCTCTGTTATTACCAGCAATGCCAGCGGAATCAATAAATTCACTCACGGGGCCGGAGCTGTCATTGGTCAAAAACAGGAGACGTTTGAGTCAATGAGGATCTGCCGTCACAATCCCTTCCACCCCCTCCACGACACATTACTGAGGCAGCGGAGCTCATTATCCAACACACTCATTCAGCTCTGCTGTCAGAAAGAATGTTTTAGGAAATCACTCTTCCGTGAATCAATCATTCCGCCATGATGTACCGTACCTAAGCTCTGTGTGACTAGTAACTAGCGAGCGACCATCTCTTAATGTGGGTTTAATGTATTTACAAAGGATATGGTATGTGTTTACATCTGCTCTTATTACTTCTCTTTCTCTTCTTTATGAAATTACTGTTTTTTATGTATACACCTCTTTATTTCATTCAATGTCTTATCTACCCACATGCAAATTAGCGGCTCTGCTTTAGAATAGAATAGAATAGAATAGAATATCCGTTATTGTCATTGCAGAACACACATTGTACAGTGAAACAGGATTTTGTTGCAGATCTGTAAGATGCTCAGTAAAACACAGTATTCAAAAAGTTGGAAAAAAGGAAAATATCTAAATCTAAGCCCAAATGGAATGGACCTGAATCGAAAGTAGTATAAATATGAATAACAATATAAATATGACTATGTAATATACAGTTTTATGTACAATAGTGTGCAAATGGCCATCTAGTACAGATGTAGGTTATTTACATTTCATGTCATGATTATCTTTTACATAAGAATCTGCCTGCATAATATCAGTAGAGTCTACCCGCCTGAATGTCTGCCAAGAGTAGAGTAAGCGCTCTTTCATGCACAGTTATGCATGCACATCTGCAAACTCTTGGGAATAGGCTAAATCAGGCAACTAAATGCTCAAAGTGAAATGTACAGATCAAAATATTTCCCTGCATATGCTTGCTTCAGAGTTCGTATATTATACAATGACAGATGCATTAAGATATGATCGGTTGTAAAATTTCTGAACAGAGTTATGTCCCATCTGATGTCAGGTAGTAGTTTTGTTGGGTTTTCTTTGCAGCAGAGATGACAAATGAAGCGGATCTGACACAGTACATCTCCTGTTAATCTCTTGCGCTGTGTACTGAAGGTGGACTTCAGTCATCCACACAAGCATCGGTTCAATATTTCCATTTCAGTACTTCAGTGGCAATTAGAAATATTTTTCTTCTAATGAGCTAGCCAGAAAGGTAATCCTAATTCTTTCTGACTTTACAGGAGAAGAATGTGTTGTGTTTCCATAAAAACTGCTGCCTTCCTCAAGGCTCAAACTTGGCTGCGGGTAAAATTTACAGCACGGTTGTCTAAATCTCGGTTTATTTGTCATCTTGCAAGTCTCGTAATTTAGAACAGCTGTAAGAGGAAGTAATATTGGTGAGCTGAGGAACGGAGACCACTTATGTCCATTTGCTGCTTGTTCACTGTCCTCGAGTGTATCCCAAATTACTGTCATTGTAATAATAATACATCGTGACATCAATAATGTCATGATGTATTTGGCTGTGCTGGACTGTTTAACCAATGTAGCTTTGAAGTGTTCTGGGTTCTTTGGGTTTAGCTGGATGAACCGGTCCGGTAAAATGCCCATCAGGACGAGGTGAAGATTTGTGCTTGTCTCAAATTAAATAACTTCTGAGATGCACTGATCGACCTTTGATTCACACAAGTACGATTATGAGGTTAGACACTCCTGTGTTAGTAAAAATCTCAACGCAACCAGCTAAGACCAATCTCATCATGAGTTTGTGAGTGTTATTTTTATTTACTGTACTTAAATTTTTTTGGGGCCTTTTTATGCCTTTATTCTTTAAGTTCCAGTAAAGAGGGACAGGAAATCAAGGAGTGAGAGAAAGAGATCATGACATGCAGCAAAGGGCTCATGTTAAAGTTGGTTAAAGCCTCTAAACCGCAGTTGTACCTGTGGTAATAGGCCAATATGGTGGGTGATAAGGAAAGAGATATAGAATACTATATCATGTGGCAATACTGAAGTGTAAACATCAGTGAAGTATTAATCTGCTCCTCCGAGTCTTTCCACAGACCTCTTATCAGGGTAAACACCACCTATAGCTAATAAAAATGGATAATGCGTAACTATTAATGATCAGGCATTGTAAATCAGCAGCTGCTTGATAACTATAATGGCGAAGTCAAACTTACCTTTTATGAACTTTATTAGCTGCAGCTTTGCTTATCTTGAAATGCACCATTAAAGGCTTAATGGCCGTTTCGCTGCCAAGATTAAGCACACATGCATATTCACTAGTGGCCTGGATATTCCAAATCAGGCCTTTTTCTTAATGTAGCATTTTCCGATGGCTGACGTTAATCTAGCTTAAGGAGAATTCTTTTCATTTCATTTCATTCTCTGTGTGGTGTACACAAACCGACTAGGAAACATTTCACAAGGCTGACGTACAGATGAATGCCGAAAAGGAAAAAAAAGAAGCAAACACATTTCTAGCCGTAAGGCGAATCTCAATCACCAAAGACTTGGACATGAGCAGGTTTTTGAATATTTAACTGTGTAAATGTGGCAATGCCGACCTATTCCTTTCTCTATACCTGTTAGCAGGTATATTAGTGAAATGTCGACTTTTATCTTCAATGAAAACAGCATACATTGTCTTTTTCGGAAGAATATTTTGTATGTGAATAAAAAGTGAATGTCCTCTTGTTAGCTGCTTTCCTTGTTAGCGTAGCAGTCACCTACAAGTTGGCAGTTCAGCTTGAGAAATGCATGTTTTTTAAAAAAAATAACTCAACACTAAAAAAGATTTCTAGTCTATTGGTCTATTGTTTTCTATATTAGGACAATATTGCTGTTACAGAGTCAGTGCTGCTGCGTTAATGTTCCCAGGTGTCTTGAGGTAATTAAGCTCACTCAAAGCTTGTTTGGTGGTCATTAAGTTAAACTGCACTCATGCATCCTCTCATTGCCAATGTGTGGGAGGTACATATCGTGAAAAGGCGCGTGCATGTAGTATTGATCAGACAAGAGCAAATGGAACATCCTGCGCATGAAACAGACAGAAAGAGGATATGGGAAGAGAACGTATATTAAAATGTAAAATAGGGGTTATTAAAGATAGGGGTTGTCAATCGCTGCTTTAATAAATGGATATGAATCAGTGACCAGCTTTTTTGGTGCGGTGGTGCAGACATATATCAGTTATGATGGAGGGAATCTCGTTACCTTAGAAGTGCAACTATTCCAGTGGAAAAGTGTCATTTCATCACTGAAATGACATAAGGTCAGAGGTTGCAAGGAATAACCATGACTTGGCTCTCATGAAAACCGCGGCTCATTTTCTCCTTGTGATGGCTCAACACCACTTCCCACCACCTTCATACCAGCGACCCTTTCACTTTACAATCTCATTTTGACGGGGAGGACCGTCTCCTATGAGCAATGCTTAGTGTGTGTGCATAAGACCAGCAAACCTTTATGTCTGTCACTAAAAAAATAAATTGCTCTGGCTCTCTATAGCTCCACGCCTTGCAAGATTGCCTTCAACATCACCACAGTTTAAAACACACATGCAATTACCCTTCAGTCACTTTAGAGAACATTACATTGGCAGTGATGAGGCCATTAGGAAGAAGAACATCAGAGGAATCCCACTAATCTAAAATGCAGATGGTGAGGACATGTTTGTCTTACTTTTCAAAGTTAAGTACTACGGAATTAGTCAGTATGTGTAACTTGTTTTTTGGAAGGTCACCAGCTGTTGGGTCTCTCACTTAGTATTCGGCTGGCGTAGCTGCAGTTTGGAACAGATCAAGTCTCAAAATGCAACTGTGTGCTAAACTGGACCTGACTGCTGTTTCAAAATGAGAACAGATGCAGGTAAACAGTTGTCGGAGCTGTCTGAGACGTGTCAGGGAGTCTGAACATCACGGCATTGTTCAAACTGCAGGAAAATCCGATTTGTTGATTTGGTCAAATCTGTTTTTAAGGATGGACTCTTCATCCCAGTGATTTGTTTCAACGGGTACTTTCCAACTTTACTTCTACGTAAACCTCTTTCAAAAGTGTCTAGAGACAATTTATTATTGCATCTGTCAACTGACTGTTGACTCCATGTTGTTGCCCTGCTTGTAGCTGTATGAATTCTGCCCAATACCTTAGTTACTCTGGATTTAATGTCATTGGTGTATGTGATCTTACAAAAGACAGGTCAGACCTGATGCACAGACCTGTAGAAATCCAATTGGAATCAGTTGGAACATTTTCATCCAGCTCCAGATGGGCTTTGGATTTAATTTGAATTGTTTGTTTGGCGGCGGCACAGTGGCGAGGTGGTTAGCACTGATGCCTCACAGCAAGAAAGTCACCTTTGGCACAGTGGCGAGGTGGTTAGCACTGATGCCTCACAGATGCCTCACAGCAAGAAGGTCACCGGTTCGAATCCTTTCTGTGTGGAGTTTGCATGTTCTCCCTGTGTCTGCGTGGGTTCTCTCCGGGTACTCCGGCTTCCTCCCACCATCCAAAGACATGCTCATCAGGTTAAGTGGTGATTCTAAATTGGCCGTAGGTGTGCATGTGAGTGTGAATGGTTGTCTGTCTCTGTGTGGCCCTGCGATGGACTGCCTCTCGCCCGATGACAGCTGGGATAGGCTCCAGCAGACCCCCGTGACCCTTAACAGGACTAAACGGGTATAGAAGATGAATGATGTTTGTTTGGCTCTGGATGATCTGTATACCCGATAATAGTGGATTTGGGCTGGCAGGTTTGGACAAGTTGGCATGTTCGATGGGAGAAAAAGGTGTTGTCACTTGAATCTTTACATGATCTGTGTTGCTGCGGTCACGTTATTGTAACCTGCGTTTTGCTGCAATGTCTCCAGGGTTAGTCACATTGTCTTAATACTGTAAAATTTGACAACAAAACTAAATGTGATAATATTCTCTTAGATTGTGCTCTTAAGGATCTGATGCGGCACTGACAGTTACATTTAGTTCCTTTAATGAATTACACTTAACAGAACAGGTTTTTTTTATTATTATTCACAGCTACTTCCTAACACAACTAAAATAGCCTTTGTTGACTTCATTCTGACTTCATTCAGTGTTTTCTGTAGGTTCACCCTTTTTGATCTTCTTCTATAGCTTTCTCATTAATTGTTTTTTTTTTTTCTTTTGCAAACCTTCCAGGTTTACTTCACATCCACCCTGTAGTGACCTCAAAGTGGCTGACATGTGGAGCTCCAGTCCTGGAGGGAAGACAGGTTGGAGACTCACTCCGAGACATCACAACTCACTCTGTTTGTTGTTTCTTTCTGATGAGCTTCACATACTGTCTGCTAATGTTTGGGCTTTCCACCTCAATGGCATTGGCAGGCCTTTTCAGCGGAATGTGAAGATCTTAAAAGATTAAAAATTTTAGGGGAGAAAAAAAGACTACTCTTTAATTGGTCATCCTCAAAATATTGCGAATGTGTGGGATTTAAATGCAAGATGTGGGAACTTGATTTTAACAACTAAAGGCTTATGCTGAGTTCACAACATGTGAGTTTGTGTGTAATATCTGAAATCAAGATGTCAGTGTTCTTGGCTTTGTAGCAATTCACGTCATCTGAACAATGCTGCTGAGTAATTGATAAAAAAAATAATCCTTTGACACAAGTACTTGATCTCTCTGGGATTTCTAAATCACATTTTACTGATTCTCTCTCTTTTATCCTCAGTTTTAAACTAATTTTAAAGTGCTAAAGCAATTAGAAAAATAGCCTCAGATTTCTGCAGTTAAACAAACGCGTTCTTCAGTGTGTGAACAGGTGCACAATATAGATGAAATGTGTGGGAAGGAATGAAAGCGCTTCATCTGTGGACCATTAAAGACACACGGGATATGAGGCGGAGGTTGCTTTGCTGCTTGCGGGGTATATGCTCAGTGAATTGTGTGTTTCATGGATGCCGTTAACATAATCACTCTCCATGTAGTGGTTTAGGCGTACGTCCGCCGCTGTTATGTATTTCTCATTTAAAGGGGACATGGTGTAGTATGCGTGTTTTATAATCATTAATATATAATACAATGTAATAAACTGTCATCAATACACAGTATTATTACAGTGTTTAAATTAAATGTGACTGAAGTAAAATAACACTGACCATGTTGTGACAGTGCAATGTCCTGCAGGAAACTTTTGGATCTGGCATTCATATGGATGTTACTTGTACATGTAGCACCCACCTAGACCAGACCAGACACCCCCACCCCATAGCAATGACACTCCTTGATAGCAGCAGCCATCCCCAGACATAAAAATAGTTTAGAAACAACTCAAAAAACATGAATAACAGCACAAGGCATTGACCTGGCCTCCAAACTCACTAGATCTCAAACTGATCAAGTATCTGTGGGATGATCAACAGAGGCCCCTCCCCTCAACCCATAGGACCCAAAGGCCCCCACTAACAACATTCTGTTGCCAGACACCAGGGCACCCTCAGAAGGTCCATGTCCATTTTCTGATGAGTCTGAACTGTTTTGGAGGCACAAGGGAGACCTACACAGCATAAGGAAGGTGGTCATAATGTTATGCGTGATCAGTGTAAAAGTAATTCATGTGAGCCAAAAGTTCAGGCTACAGACTCATCTTAAGACTCGATTTCTTTTGGCTTTTTCTATTTTGTACTGAGCTAACCTCAGCCAGTCACAGATTATTTGGCCATTTGCTCCTGGCTGGGCACACACACAAATACAAACCACAACTTGGTAAATGTATGTGCACATTCTCCCAAAACAGCCTAACTGAGTAGTACTATAGGCTTGTAATGTACTCTAGCATCGAACTATCCAGTGTCATATCCCAAAATAAACAAGTAATAAGAGACATCTTGTTGGGATCTTTGTTGCTGCGGATGCTCATTCTGTCCACGCTCATAATCTGACCCACATTTGAGCTTAAACATTTACAAATGGATTTGAGAAGCTGCCATGTCCAATCAAGAAGGTGAAAATACTTTTCTTCCCGGGCCTCCACAAAAATGGGAGGATGAAGGAGTACAGCAAAAGCTGTCCATCACATGAAACTGTTGTTTTTTTATTAAGAAGTTGAATCTTTTAAAGCCCAGAGCTAGTATTGACTGTTTTCAGACAGAACAAAACAGAACCGAACTGCTGCATAACAGTCAGGAATTTATTTATTTATTTTTTTTGAACTGTGAATCATGCCCAGCTAGTCGTGTCCCAGAGTAAAAATAGAGAGCTGGAAATGAGCAAAATATGTTCTCTTTAAAGTGTCAGCTTTAAGTGGGGGTGCCAATAGCATTCAAAAATCAGACAAACAAGAATCAGAGGAAAGTTTTTGCATCAGTGCACTGAGAAAAGATGGGAGGCTTACATACTGGAACAGACGGAAGGGCAGAAACAGAAGCATGGGGAGACTACATAGACAGAGGAAGACAAAGTAGGTGAACAGTGTTGTATATGTATCATGGAGGTAACCTGTTTAGCAGAAATGCGCATGTACTGTGCGTTTTACACAGCCTCTTTTGCAGATTCTTAACATCTACATGAACAGGACTCTTCAGGAAATCACCCTTGATTGAGAAGAGACAAAAAAAAAAAAAAATCCAGTCTCTGATAGAACAATCTAGCAATTCCTCCTTATCGTTCATTTTCACTGATTGCTTAAAATATGACACTTGAGCAATGAAGTCTATCAGGGGAGACATAAAAAGCAGAGAAAACAAAATGACCACATAAAATATTACGCTTCATTAAATAGAACGGCGGCCTACCTGGCTATCACCGATGCTGCTGGGTCACGGTCGACTGTTGGCCTTAAATTCAAATATGCCATGCTAGAATGGAAAGGTCACGAAGGCATCCTAGCAGAAACCCACTTGAACTTCTGTGAGCCTTCAATTTAGAGGGACCTTTAGAGGACTTCAGAGGACGTGCTCGGTGCTGTGTGACTAAACCTCCAGGCCACTCATCTGGCAGTGTGACCGGTGCTTTCATGCTTGTTTGTTTGGCTCTGTGGGAGGAAGTGGACAGATGTCCTCCCTGCATGTCCGGTTGACTAGTAAGGAAGAAACGTGTGTGCACACACAAGGCTACTATAAATGTAACATTAAAACTTTAAATGTGTGACAGTGTTGGTGGTTTAGAGCAACAACAGAATCTGCAAAGACTACATTCACTTCTCCTTTGATTATTACAGTATTCTGTACACGCATCACAGGTTCACACCCTACAGGGATTGGTCCAAAAAAACATTTTCTCATCTCTCCGTGGCCAGACAAGAACAGAAAATTCTCCCTCCTTCTGCCTCCGTCGGCTCAGTGGTCCTTCACATGTATAAATGCTCACCATGTGGCACACCCCAGCTTTTTGCTCTCAAAGCTGAGGTGTGTTTTTAAGCAGTTCATGTAAAAGTCCACCGCTTAATTTTCTTCTTGTAAATGATTTGTAGGTAATTTAAAATAGCCACAGATCAGCCACAACATTAAAACCACTGACAGGACAAATAAATGACATTGACCATCTTGTGACAACACAATGTTCTGCTAGGAAACTTTTGGACCTGGCATTCATGTGGATCTATCTAGGAACAACACAAAACACATAAAGAACAGCACAAGGTGTTGACCTGGCCTCCAAATTCACTAGATCCTAAACTGATCAAGTATCTGTGGGATGATCCACAGAGGCCCCTCCCCTCAAAGGCCCCCACTAACAGGACACCCTCAGAAGGCCCATGTCCATCCTCTGAAGAGTCACAACTGTTTTGGAGGCACAAGGTTCTAATGTTATGCCTGATTGGTCTATAGCTGTTCAGAAAAAAAATATTTTGGAGTAGAGTTATACAAAAAGATCAAATGTAAATTGTCATTATTGCTACTATTGAGGTAATGAAAGTAAAAGTTTTCCTTCTTAACATTTGGTCTATTTCCATGCAAAACCATGATCTTTCCTAAAAGCTAGGATTGGATGACCCT
>JASGAT010394273.1:0-27096 GCA_030220025.1 Chelon auratus | reverse complement strand
GAGTGATTGTATTCACACCAGTCAAAAAGGTCCGAACCAAGCAAGAAAACGAACTTGAGTTCGTTTTAATCGAACTAAACAAGGCAGGTGTGAATACACCCTTAAGCTATGTATGTTATATAGGCAAATTTTGTTGTAACTGACATTGACAACAACAATGATTTATACTAATCTATTAATTTTGTCCACATTTAGATAAACAGCTGCTGCTTTTTCTGGTTCTCTTTAATTTGAGAGTTTAGATGAAGCTGATGATGAGTATATATCATGTATACATGTATCATTCTCTATGACCCGTTTTGCTCTATATGTTGTTTATTATTTAATTATTGTATGTTTTTAACCCATAAAGTTAACCTTTTAAATTAGAGTCACGACTAAGCCATAGGTTAGGCATTCAGTTGTGACAGTTAGGGTTCGTGGGGATGGTGAATGAACCATGCATATAAATAGTGTCCTCACAAAGAATAAAACAGGGATGTGTGTGTGTGTGTGTGTGTGTGTGTGTGTGTGTGTGTGTGTGTGTGTGTGTGCGTGTGTGTGTACCTGGTTGTGTGGTTTATCAGGCGACTCTGCAATAACAAATCTCTACCTGGCAGCAGGTTGTCACAGATCAAGTGCTGGTTGGCACGCACTGCTACACCATGACATACACATAATGAACACAACACGTCCAGAACCTAAACAGCAAAGACAAAGAAGATGTGATTGTTATTACAGTATGAACACACATATGTTAACAGTTTCTGAGTAACAAGGGCTTCCCTTTGCATTGAGAAATGATTCTTGGATTACTAGTTATCACACATACTCAGAATCCTGCATAAATTGAGTACAGTGTACTCTACCTGAGCTATGTAAAACAAGACGGGTTGAGTTGGTCCTGGGGTTTTCCTGAAGTATAGTCTCAAATGACTCAAGTTCTGGTTTTACGTGTAGTGTTCAGTGTTTTGATTTTTGCAAGCACAGATTGGATTTTTTATTAATTTTCCAAAGAAAGTAAAAACCTTTGTGAATATTCATCAATACTTTCAGTACCTACTTATTCGCAGGTAAGATATAGCCCACACATAAGCCAGTAGAAACGAAAGCCAACTTGAATTTTGTTTTGTGAAATAAAACACAAGAAAATTTTCTAAATGATACACACATTCACATCATCAATCACAATTGTTCGTGGTACATAAAACAGTAAGAAGCAGAGCCCAACTAACTCTGCATTGGCTTATTTGTTATGGTTTTATGTAAAGACTAACCAGTGCTAGCGAACATATCACTGTGGACTGCCAAGTACTATTAGAGCAATCATCTGATCTCATGTTAGTAACAAAATACCATCTCTAATATCTCATAATATGTAATGTACAGAATTGGATCTTGAACACAGTCTTTAAGGGTATGTGGGTATGTAGTTTCACTAAAGTGCTGGAGATAAGTGGCTTATTTGGCAAAGATCAAAGGGGACATCATTTTCAGATAACTGGTTATAATCTTTCAATATAAATTCAAATTCTAGTCACTACTACAATGGCTTCCCACACACATAAACCCTCACACCCAACAGGAGTTGGCCAGTAACCAGAGACTGGCAAGCACATGCATAGTTGTTATATAGTTCGATATATAAAGATTCTAATAGTTATGTTGAGATATTGAAGGTATCAAATTTTTCTTCGCACACAAAAATGCATGCAAAATAAACATGACCTCTGTGCTGCAAAAAAAAAAAAAAAAACAACTTAAATGTATGGTGTGCCCTCACCCCACTTGCCACCACCTATCTTTATCTTCTGTTCATTCAGATGTAATTGCCTTTTTAGGATAAAGGTTAATTGGGTCACAGTGCTTTGTTGCCTTGTACTTTAACATGTGTAATGACAACAATGTTAAATCTAATCTAATCTAATAAATCTTTCAAGCCATGTTAATATGATCACCAGACTTCCCTCACAGTGGGGCACTTATTACAGAGGTGGTGTTGACAGCAATTCATGTCACTTTTTAAAGGAAATTAGATGAGAGAGAGGATGACATGCAGCAAATGCAGAAAAGAGAAAAATGAGAACACATTTATCCATGAGTTCAAAGAGTCCTCCAACATGATGGTCTGGCCCACATTATTAACAACTTTGCCAAAGGTGGTTGAAAAAAGAAATGGGAGGTAGCCTTCCCAAAAAAGCTGGCAGGGGGGCAACAAATTCCTGAAAAAGCAAGAAGGTTCAAAAAGATTCAGCTGGGAGACCATCTACCAAGTAATTAAGTTCATTGATATCAGGTTTGTAACATGATTAGCTATAAAAGGGATGTCTTAGAGAGGCAGAGTCTCTCTGGTAGTAAAGATGGGCAGAGGCTCTCCAATCTGTGAAAAAGTGCGTAAAAAGATTGTGGAATACTTCAAAAACAATGTTCATCAATGTCAAATAGCAAAAGCTTTGCAACTCTATCATCTACAGTGCATAACATCATCAAAAGATTCAAAGAAACTGGAGATGTCTCTGTGCGTAAGGGACAAGGCTCAAGACCTTTATTGGATGCCCGTGGTCTTCGGACCCTCAGATGACACTGCATCAATCATCGGCATGATTGTGTCACTGACATTACTAAATGGGCCCAGGAATAATCTGCTGTGCCATCTGCAGATGCCAACTAAAGCTCTGTCATGCAAAAAGGAAGCCATATTTGAACATGTTCCAGAAGCGACGCCATGTCTTGTGGGCCAAGACTCATTTGAGATGGACTGTTTCAAAGTGGGAAAGTGTTCTATGGTCAGACGAGTCCAAGTTTGACATTCTTGTCGTTCTCTGATGGCATAGGGGTGCATAAGTGCATATGGTACGTGCAGCTTGCATGTTTTGGAAGGAACTCTGAATGCTGAAAGGTATATATAAAGGTTTTAGAGCAACATATGCTTCCCTCCAGACGACGTCTATTTCAGGGAAGGCCTTGCGTATTTTAGAAGGACAATGCAAAACCACATACTGCAGCTATTACTGCAGCCTGGCTTTGTCAGAGAAGAGTCAGGGTGTTGAACTGGCCTGCCTGCAGTCCAGAGCATTTGCCTGTAGAGAACATTTGGCTCTTTATTAAAAGAAAAATATGTCAAAGACGACCACAAACTCTTCAGCAACTGGAAACATATATTAGGCAAGAATGGGGCCGAATTCCAACACCAAAACTCCAGAAAGTCATAACTTCGATGCTCAGATGTCTTCAAACCGTCCCTGTCCCAACTATTTTGAGACCTGTAGCAAGCATCAAATTTAAAATGAGATCATTTTGTGCAAATTGTAATATTTTTCAGTTCAAAAATTTGTTATGTTATTTATGTTCTGTTGTGAATAAAATATTGGCTCATGTGATTTGAAAGTCTTATAGTTTTCATTTTGTTCAAATTTAAAGAATGTCCTAACTTTTCTGAAATTTGGGTTGTATCTTGCCGAATAAAAGAACAAAGAAAGTGCACATACCTTGTGGTTGCGTCCATGCTTGTCCAGAAGTGATATAATGGATTTGATGTGTCCCTCTTTTATTATATTTAGCGCCTCTGGGCTCTCCACCAGCACGCAGTGAAGAACCTCCAATATACCTAGAAATAAAACTGTGTATAGTAAAAATGATCTCATGCACAACAAGCATTCAGACCCACAATCAGTCAAAAGCTTAATGCAGGTTCTAAGCAAATGAGTTCGAAGAAATTCAGAAGAAAACGGTCACTGAGATGTGTGCCTCCATGTAAAGAATACAATAATATTAAACTTTCAAAGTGATAATAATATGTTTCATGTCAACATGTTTCTATTATTTCACCACCATTAAATATTTTACCCACAAATACCAAACTGATGAAGTAAACAGTAAAGTCGTATGAAAAACACTGATGTAGCTGCATGTGACTGTCAGTTTGTTTTTTGTTTAGCTTTTGGTGAACATTCTTTTTGGCTGTGCTGTCCCACTGTACCCTACTGTTTTACTTCCTTTTCCTTTTTGTTTTCATGAATCTGTGCAGGGTTGACCTGTCGGTTGACCTATCAATCTTTCTATGTTTTGCCACAGCTATTATGGATTTTCCTTCCTTGATTTTCCGCCCTTCCTCGCTCCATCTCATCAAGGGGTGTTGAGCCCCAGCCTGTCTTTCTGCTGTACTTTCTTCACATGACAGCTTTTCTATAATATTTAGAATATAAGGGAATAAAACATTTAAATACAATTTTAGATTTTTTGACATAAATGAAATTGTGTGTCACGCATTTGGCTCACTTTTCCCCACACCACTTTGGAAAAAACAGCTATTATAGGTAACATTTACTTGACAAGCAAAAGTCATGCTTTTGCAAAAAAATAACATACTTTACACACTTCCATGAGCTTCTCTGTTTCACAGCCAAAGAAAAATCTATGATGATTGCAGAATTTTGGGTCACATGACAAAAAATGTGCATCACTGCCTAGACACTGGGGGTCAGTCAACTGGCTCACCAGCTCAGCTTCCCTCACTCACCTATATTCTCTGATACAGGGATAATGCTATTAAATGGTAAATGTTTTTGTGTTGATTTCCTTGATTTCCCTCCCTCCTTACTTGTATTCCCCTAGATCACATGTGAACTGTACAACTGTGTTATGTGCAACATTAAAATCAATTAATTGTAGGTCAGACACAAGAGAGTCTCTCTGGCACGGCATTCAAACCCTCACAGACTATAATCCTCCACCACAGAACTGTGAGAACAACATCACTCTGATGAACAGTCTCAATGACTTCTATGGCCAAACAACACCGGCTCAGAAATCCCCCCTCCCACTGAATGAGCAGGCCATGTGTCTGGCGCCAACCGGCGTGAAGAGGACCCTCTCCAGGATCGACCCACGAAAGGCAGCCAGACCAGACAACATTCCCGGCCGTGTTCTAAGGGACTGTGCCGAGGAGCTCAAGGATGTCCTCACCGATATCTTTAACATCTCCCTGAGCCAAGCTGTTGTCCCCAAGTGCTTCAAAGCCGCTACCATAATACCAGTCCCAAAGTCCCCTCACCCATCCAGCTACAATGACTATCGGCCCACAGCCCTGACATCCACCATCATGAAGTGCTTCGAGCGGCTGGTCATGCAGAACATCAAACCCATCCTCCCTCCCTCCCACGACCCATACCAGTTTGCGTACAGGCCAAACAGGTCCACGGAGGATACTCTCTCCACTGCTCTCCACCCAGCACTCACCCACCTTGACTCAAAAAACTCATGTGCAAATGCTGTTCTTGGGTGCTGGACTTTCTCACAGGGCAACACCTCAAAGACCATCACACTGAGCACAGGAGCTCCACAGGGGTGTGTGCTCAGCCCGCTGCTCTTTACTTTGCTGACCCACGACTGTGCTCTAATCTACAGCACCAACCACATCATCAAGTTTGCGGACGCCACAACTGTGGTGGGCCACCAACAACGATGAAGCCAAGTCTTCTGAATATGGAGAAGAACTTTCCCTGGGCATGTCCTGGATCCACATCTGTGGGAGCGGTGTACAAGTGTTGATTCCACATGTAGGCTGCTTTCTGTTTTTGTTTTGTTTTTTTGACCTGTTGCACTTTTTTTTTTTCAATGATGTTAGCCTACAGGAAAAAAGACAAGTTTCTTTTTAGTCGTCCATGCAACGAATGTGCAGAATCCCTATTGATTTTGTTAATTTGATTTTCTGCTTAGCTAAAAGTGTCTGCCCAGGACAAACTGCAAGGGCAAAAGGCATCAAACCTTGTATCTTGGTAGAAGTCCTGCGATTTCACTTGGCCAAGGTGTCAATACACATGCCTACAGCTAGGTGGCGCTATAATAAGCCAATTTACGTTTTGGCTCATATCTCGAGAACCATGTGCCCCAGAAACAAAATTCTTTCCCCCTCTATTTCCTTATATAGCCCTGATTCTAATGGACTATTTCTGCCTGCCATTTTTTTTTTCCACCATTTTGAAAAAATTGCACTTCAAAGCAAATTCAACTCCTCTAGCCCGTTCATCCAATTCTAACCAAACTTGGCATGTATCATTTATGGACAGATATTGAAAATTCTTCAAAGGAACTTTAGCAGGGTTATTGATTACAAAGTTAATGGCTAATTAATTTTTACGGCGTGGCACAGTATAACTCCAAAGCTAATATTTTGTGAAGTGAATGGCATCAAGTTTTGTGCAGTATGGTCTATAGGGGGCGCTACTGCTGACTTATACATCGGCATTCCGCTCGGGGACGACTTCGCCACGGCATGGACCCCTTTATGATCGCTTGTGATTATCTAGTTTTCTTTAGTTTTGTTTTTGAATATAAAAATAAAAATCAAATAACTTCAGTTTTTAGCCCTGCGATAGACTGGCGACCTGTCCAGGGTGTACCCCTGCCCCTCACCCGATCTCAGCTGGGATAGGCTACAGCACCCCCCGCGATCCTTCACAGGACAAGCGGTTACAGAAGATGAATGAATGCATGAATAACTTGGATTTTTCCAGTGTTAGTTTCTGGTTTTAAAAGCAAACTCAAAATACCAAATCATGCTCAATCACAATTTTAATGGATCACTTTAATTATACCAACTGGGACACCGTTGACTAGCATTGTTTAAGCTGCAACTTGACTGTCTGGCAGAGGTACCCAACTGCAAGGTAGTAGATACATGTTAAAACACTTAATCTTATAACTTTGTTTATTTCCATATTTATTTGGAAATGGGACAGGTTATTAATATGGTTTTTTAGAGTTCTATTCATATTCACTTGCAGTGTACATAATTTTTCCAAGTGTGAGCCTAGACATGAGTTTCGCTCAATCTGGAGGGAAATAATGATGTTCACAACGGTTCAGGAAAAAAAAGAAAAAAAAGTTTTACGACGACAGCTGTCAGGTGACGTGCAATTTACGGCATACAGCAGGACTGTTACAGCTGAAAAAGGCACCAGCACAGCAGAAGCAGCTGATCTACGTTTCTTAGTATATGCAGTCAATGGTAATTCGAAAAAGCAGTACAGAACCTATTGAACAAGAATAGAAGCTGCTCATTAAAAACAAACAAAAAACAAACAAACAGAAAAAATGAACGCACACTGTATATTTTGTCTGTGAACTTTGTTCAAAATTAAAGCATGTGAGCTATGAACTTGAACTAGTTCACTTCTGTCTGTGTGAACTGAACTTTGAACTAGTTCTTGTTTAGTGTGAACTTTCACAACACTATTCACTTGTATAGTTGTCCAAAACAAGCTGGCCTACCAGAAGAGGCCTCCAGTCGCTCCAGTCTGCTAATCAGCCAGTCCAATGAACCAGAAAACTGAGCACAGTTCTTCCTGTTTCCTCTGATGAGAGCAGCTGGGAGGAGGACCAAAGAAAAAAGTGGACACGAAATAAGTGACATTACTTTTGATGCATGTTAATGGGAACCCAGAAAAATCTGTCCCTACTATTGCCAAATGTATTTTTGTATTATTGGTATTTTGGATATCAAAATCTAAATATACATTATTACAAATTCACGATGCATGAATATGTGTGTGTATTTACCCAGTAGCTGGTAGAGGGAGTTGAGGATGGAGCTCCAGGCCTCTGCAGCCTCCTTTCCTACTGCCTCAGCAAAGTGAGCTGCACTATTGTAGACGTGAAGACGATCAATACACTCCAATCCGAGGCTGATCACCCCCTGCAGATACACATGCTGTTGGTTTTACTGCTGTGTGATTGTATTGATCTAAAATGGAGAGCAATTCAGGTGAACTGGGTAAACTAAATGTACTTCCTTCCTTAGTTCTCTATTAATGACAAAGAATTATTGATTAAAATTAAAACACATACAGAAAGTAATGTTTCAAACTTTAACCTACCATTATTTTAAAATGACCTTGAATTTACTTGTATGAAAACGTTTGGGCACCCCTGACAATTTCTATCATTTTCATTTATAAATCATTGGGTGTTTTTATCAGCAACTTCATTTTGATCTATCAAATAACTGATGGACACAGTAATATTTCAGTGGTGAAATGAGGTTTATTGGATTAACAGTGAATGTGCAATATGAATCAAAACAAACTTAGACACGTGCATAAATTTGGGCACCCCAACAGAAACATCCCATCAATATTTAGTCGAGCCCATAATAGCCACCAGACACTTATATAGCCTGTAATAAGTGTCTGGATTCTAGATGAAGGTATTTTGGACCATTCTTCTTTACAAAACATCTCTAGTTCAGTCAGGATCGATGGTTTCCGAGCATGGACAGCCCGCTTCAAATCATCCCACAGATTTTCAATGATATTCAAGTCTGGGGACTGGGATGGCCATTCCAGAACATTGTATCTGTTCCTCTGAATGAATGCCTGAGAAGATTTTGAGCAGTGTTTTGGGTCGGTGTCTTGTTGAAATATCCAGCCCTGGTGTAGCTTCAACTTTGTGACGGATTCTTGAACATTATTCTCAAGAATTTGCTGGTATTGAGTGGAATCCATGCAAGCCTCAACTTTAACAAGATTCCCAGTACCAGCACTCGCTACACAGCCCCATAGCATGATGGAACCTCCACCAAATTTTACTGGGGGTAACAAGTGTTTTTCTTGGAATGCTGTGTTCTTCTGCCGCCATCCATAACGGTGCTTGTTATACCCAAATAACTCAATCTTTGTTTCATCAGTCCACAGAACCTTCTTCCAAAATTAAGCTGGCTTGTCCAAATGTGCTTCTGCATACCTCAAGCGACTCCGTTTGTGGCGTGTGCTCAGAAAAGTCTTCTTCCGCATCACTCTCCCGTATAGCTTTTCCTTGTGCAAAGTGCGCTGAATTGTTGAATCATGCACATCCACACCATCTGATGCAAGATGATCTTGAAGGTCTTTGGAGGTTGTCTGTGGGTTGTTTTTGACCATTCTCACCATCCTTCGCCTTTGCCTCTCTGATATTTTTCGGGCCTGTCACTTCTGGCCTTAACAAGAACTGTGTCTGGAGCCTTCCATTTCCTCACTATGTTACTCACAGTGGAAACTGACAGCAGAAATCTCTGAGATAGCTTTTTGTAGCCTTCCCCTAAATCATAATGCTCAGTAATCTTTGTTTTCAGGTCATTCGAGAGTTGTTTTGAAGCCCCCATGTCGCCACTCTTCAGAGGAGAGTCAAAGAGAAGAACACCTTGCAAATGGCCACCTTAAATACCTTTTCTCATGATTGGATACACCTGTGTGTGGAGTTCAATGCTGAATGAGCTCATCAGACCAATTTTGTATTCCAATAAGTAGTTACAGGTATTCAAATCAGTAAAATGACAAGGGTGCACAAATTTTTGCACAGCCTATTTCTAACCTCTGATTTAATTATATACAATTGAATATCACCACACTCAGCTTTGATTAGAAAATGAATGGTATGCTACTTTGATCATTTCCTGTGAAGATACAGTAAATTATTATAGCCTCAGAGGAGTGCCCAAACTTTTTCATACAACTGTAGTAATTTACACTTTATTCAAAATATTTAAAACTTGGCTAGCTTGACCATTCCAAACTGTGACCTTTGTGAGATTCAGAGATATTAGCTACAGCTACACACTAACCTAGGCCAAGCAAAAGTGTTTTCATTCTATAGGACTTGACTATTCCTTGCCTAGTTTTGATTGTAAACAAAAGTAAAGCAAAATTTGTATATTATACACTGATCAGGCATAACATTGTGACCACCTTCCAAATAGTGTGTACATCTCCCTTGTGATTCAGCATCATGTCTCTGTGTGACTCATCAGAGAATGGACATGAGCCTTCTGAGGGTGTCCTGTGGTGTCTGGTAACAGAATGTTGTTAGTGGGGGCCTTTGGGTCCTATGGGTTGAGGGGAGGGGCCTCTGTGGATCATCACATAGATACTTGATCAGTTTGGGTTCTAGGGAATTTGGAGGCCAGGTCAACACCTTGTGCTATTTTTTGAGTTGTTCCTAAACCATTTGTGTGTGTGCCTCTGTCAGGCTGCATCCTGCTGGGGATGGATGGTGCCATCAAGAAGTGTCATTGTTATGGGGTGGGGGTGCCCGGTCTGGTGGTGGTTGGTACATGTCTAAGTAAGCAGAACATTGAATTGTCACAAGACAGTCAATTTTATTTACTTATCCTGTGGTATCCAGTGGTTTTAATGTTGTGGCTGATCGGTGTACTATGTTATCTCATCTATTATGTAAATGTATCGTGTGCAGTATTTTAAGCACATGTGCTCCTTTACACATTTCTACTGATTAATAAGTAGAAAACTATTTATAAAAAAACAAATGAATTAAATAGACCTTAAACAACATACTTTGTGTTTTATGTGTGATTCTGGAATGAGCTATAGTAAACAATGCCTTTCACTTTGACTTCGTACACTTCTGAATAAAAATGATTCAAAACATCAGTGGATCTTCACATACACACTGGCAGTAGACAAAGAGAACCAAAAAAAAAATAAAAACCATGAAACTGAAATATTGTGCTTTTGTGTTTATTTATTCAGAAACATTAGACAATATTACATTTCCGTGAGGGGCAAAAGTAAGTGCATCTCTAGGATTGCAAGTAAATTTCCAGGCCAAATTAGAGTCCATCGTTCATAAATGTTTCCATTCAATGTAATGAGACTCAGCAGTTATTCAATGCCCATTTTCAGGGGAAAAGTAGCTTTCTAATGACCTCAGAAACAGAATTGTTGTTCATTAGGCTGGAAAAGATTACAAATCTATAAACCTACAGCCAGAGATTTAAGACGACTGTTACCCTCCACAGGAGTGGTCAACCAACAAAGATAACTCCAAAAGTAAGATACATAATAGTCTGGGGTAATTTTTAGGAAACTAAAGGCCTATCTCATTGGCAAATGTAATGCCGATGAGCAACCATGGTGTACATGGCATGAGTGTACACCATGTATACAAATTATTAATTTTCTTGAATAAACAAACACAAATAACATTTCTGTTTTATTTGTTTGATTAGGTTTTCTTTGTCTCTTTCAGTGAAAATATGTTAAGGTTTTGAGTCATTTTTAGGCAGAAATGTTGAAAATCCTAAAGGGGGAAACATATTTATCTTTACTTTGTACAGAAAAATTAATTAATAACATTAGAAACTCATGAATAGGAAATACAACTCGATACAACTCACACCCAAACACACGCACACGCACACAAACAAACAAACACACACACACACGCACACACACACACATTACCTCCTCCTGGAAGAGGTTCTGCCGTTTCTTCAGTGCCCTGAGTCGGTTCTGCTTGTCTTCATGTTCCAAGTGTTCATCAGGTGGTTGGAAGTATCCAATCAGGTCCTGCAGACTCAGGCTGACTGACTCTATTGGCAGATCTAAAGTAGAGCTGTTTCCCTTTTTTCTTATTGTATCCAGACCCCTTTGGAATACAGAGAAGAGGATGGGAATCAAACTATAAACTATATTTGCTCTGTTGTTACAAATTGCTGAATTCTGTTGTTCAAACTGCTGTATGCTAAAGTCTCATACAGTGTGCAGTTGCCTGAAATCACATCACTGGGCTCACTGTATAAGATTTAGGGCATCTGTTAAATGACTTATATATTTTACAATCACATTATCACATCAAATGAATAGAGAGAATGGACTTTTGTCTAAAAACAACAACACAAAAAAACATCTAAAAAAGCAAGGGCAGTTCTGAAACAGAATCATAATCAGTGTATTATTCATTGTCACATATGCTCACAAACAGTGTTGTGGGTAACGTGGTACTCTAATTACTTTTTTCGTGTAACTTGTAACGTAACGCGTTAAGTAATCAGTAACTTCGTTATTAAGAATTACTCCGGATACGGAAAAATTAGATAAGAAAAATAAAAATAAGAAAAATTCCAACTGGAGCCTGCTTTTTGTCAGACAGTACTGTGCCACCTGCTGTGACACCTACTGTGTCAGCGGAGGCGCAGCGCTGTGATGATGCGTCTGTGCCCTGCTGACCTGCGTTACCCGTGTGTGTGTATGTGTGTGTGTATGTGGGTGGGTGCAAGATGGCAGAGAGGAAAGCTTTTGAATCGTGGGAGTACGCACATTATTTTCAGTTCACCAGCGAAAAGGACAAGAACAACATAACGGTAAAATGCACACTCTGCGTTGGTGCTTCTGTCGACCGCAAAAAATTCCACTTTATAAAAAAACATCTTGTATCCAAACACCACTCTATCACTCTGGTATTGTCATCACGCAGAGTTAATTTGGTTGGATGAATGACGTTATTCATTGTCAGGACTTCTCGGTGCATTTAAAGGAGGCTGTGTGTCGCTGAGTTGCAGCATGTGCGAGGCGCTGCAAGCGGCTTTTAATTTTTGGTAACGCATGAGTACTCTAACGCGTTTTTTGGTTAGTTAGTTTTTTGAGAAGATGTTTCACCACTCATCCGAGTATCTCCTACTGAAATTTGCTTGTTGTGTAAACAACCAAAAACTCCCCCAGCTAATTTCCATTAAAGGTTGGGTACTTACCCAACAGGTAAGTCTCCAATGTATAAGTCTGTACACTTCTCCCTGCACTGAACAGCATACACCACATTACTCTGTTTTAGCCTGGGTGTTTTGTCTTTAGGGCTAGGGTTAGGGTTAGTTTTTGCCTAAGTGTATTCCCTGTTTTGAAATAAACTAGAATGCTGTTCTTCCTTTTGTTGTACTCCTCCTCTCCTATCTTTTTGAGCCTTAAAGGCCCAGTTGGGATATCCACATGTCTTGAGTGTTCGTTTGATGTGTTTCTGTTCCTTAACCTTGCCATCCAGTCTTGTGGGTACAGTCCGTGCTCTGTGCTGAAGAGTTCTGATGACCTCTAGTTTGTGTTCCAGGGGGAATTAAATAATAAGTCCTGATCAGTGTGAGTGGGTTTCCTATATACTTCAGTGTTAAGGCTTCAGTCTTCTTCCACATGCACCAAAGTGTCCAGGAAGTCCATACTATCTCCGCTGATGTCCTCCTGGGTGAACTTGATGTTGCTCTTCACTGCACTAATGTGCTGTGTGAAAGATTCCACCAAAAAAAAAAACTCTACAAGCTCAGTTGCCTTTTTCGAACCTTTTTTGGATATACCATGACCTGGATGACTGAGAACCTTCACAGAGTCCTTGAATGAGGACTCGTTGCAGCCAATAACTTTCTCGGCAGAGCAAATTATACACTGCCATCTGCCTTTGTCTATAGCAGTAGGAGTAGCGTACCAGACAGTGAAAGAGGAAGTGAAGATGAATGATAGGAGATGCAGAAATGCACCATCATTGTCTATGGTAGGTTTAACTTCTTGAGCTCAATCACAGTGGATACTCTGAAGCAGAGACATTAGCTGAGAACTGTTGTTGATGATTAGCAGGGTTCAGCTGTTTAGTTTTTCACTATCTTCCTAAACCTGTACCTTGACTCTCTGTACTTGTCTCTGCCCCACTCCTTAAGGTTTTCTGAGTTATGCTGTGAACCATGGTATGTCAACAGACAGCTATGTCAGTTGATGTACACAACAACTATGGAGCACTTGAAATCTGCTTGGCATGACGATAGGGAATAAGATTACAGAAGAACAATGGGGGAGAGCCCCATGGAGGAGAGAGAGCCATTTAAAGCTAAACCCTTCCTGTGAATACATCCAGCTTAACTTGAGTCTACTATTTCAATCCACCGTCATCATAAATCTAGAACATATAACAAAATATTTCATAATCAGCTAAATCAACAAAATTATGTTAGTATTCAAGAAAATACTGACATAACTGTACAGTAGATTTAGAAAAGTTAATCCCAACAGTGTAACAAAGGGTGAGCAGACATCCAGCCAGGACTATGTTGTGTCAGGACTATGTTGTGTCTTAAACCACAAGAACAAGGAGTCCTGCAAGTTCTAATCACAACATCATGGAGCCAGTCTAGGTTTCCTGAAACTACTTAAATCCACAGCGGAACTATTGATAGTTCTCCATGTTGAGCAGCCAACCTGTCAAGCACTTTGATAAATTGTGGGGAACCCCCCCAACACACACACACACACTTACCGCACTTTGTATAAAGTTAACCAATAAATAAAAATCACACAGCAATGTGTACATCCTGAGCAGTGGAAGGCCATGCATGCAGTGCTGGTGGAGCAGTTTGTGGAATTTGGGATTTAAATCATGTTGGCTTATCCCGCAACTACACCCAGTAGCGGTTTTAGGCACGGGTGAACCGGGCAGTTTTTCATGACACAAGCGGGGCGGCACGAGCAAAAGAAATAAAAAAAATAAATCAGCACCACTACATGGTTTTCTGTTATCCGTCATATCTGTGTGGGGGAATTAGCAAATTGTCGCCACCTGCAGCTGCAGGCGCCCCTGCTTGCTGAGAAGGTGCTGTGCCAGTTGGGCGATCGGACGAGGTCTTGCCCGGGGAGTAATTCAATGCAGAACCGCCACAGACTACACCACAGCCGTTCTGGCATATGCTATATTATGTGATACACAGTGAAGTCTTTGCACCCCTCACAATCTTCTACATTCCCGCATTAAAGTGACATATGTATTTTCACACAAGTCCTGAAAACAGACAAAGAGAAACCAATGAAACAAATGAAACAGAAATATATTTGTGTATTTGTTTATAGAGGAAAATGAGCTAATCTTATATATCTGTGAGATTCAAAAGTATATGCACACTTGCAAGTTTATTTCAAGGCCAAATTAGAGTCCATCTAATTTCACACCAAATAAAGAGATTCCGGTATTGTTCAGTGCTCATTTTGTTGAAAAATCAGGGATTTGTCACAGTCTGATTTTCACAGCACATATTTGTAAGTGTATGATGGCCCGGGCGGCTTTCTGAAGAGCTCAGACAAAGACACTATCTCTAAATAGTTTGGAATGTACAAATCAAGCAAATAACCAAGGCATATGATAGTCTGAGGTCACCAAAGAACCAGGCTAACTGTTGTAAAGAGAGATGCAGGAACACATCATGCTGGCCAGGAGGTGTGCAGAAAAAACAGGTTGACTTTTATTCTCCAGTTTTAAACAAAGGCAGTCTTTTAACAAAGACAAATGGGGTGCTGCTTTTCCCATAGCATACAAAAAAACTAACCCAACAAAAAAACATTCTCAGCATATATATATATATATATATATATATATACTCTGATAGGCCTTCTCTCCAGTTCAAATCAGCCTATCAGAGTAGCTCTGTGAAGGGAGGACGGACACGATTAACAATAAAACCATAATTTCCTTGATTTGTTTGTCCCAACAAATACATATTAAATTCTGCAATATAAACCAAAAAAATACAGTACATTCGGAACTAATCAATAAAATGTACAACATGGACAAAATTAAGTTAATTAACTGAAATAGTTCCACCTATTCCATCTTCCAATCAAAACACTCCCCACCTCCTTTTAGTCTCCATAAAAGGGTAGCTATAGAGGCATGCTTCCTCTTTACGCCCATGCCCAGAAGCACAAAGGACTAGAAACAGGTGACAAACCACATTGTCTGTCTTGCACTATTCCTCATTTTAATGATTTTAAGAATACATTTAACTAAGATGACCATGCTCTATCTATATCATCCAACGTAGCAAATCAGTTAAACAATTAAAATTGTAAACACAAACAGTGAGGGAGTTAGCACTTCCTCACACTAACTTCTAAGCAACTAAAAGCCTCTCTCACATTAGTATGTTAATGTTCATGAATCTACCATCAGGAAAACACTGAACAACGAAGGTGTACATGGCAGTGGCAACAACAAAGCCACTGCTCTCCAAAACTAACATTTTGTGTGTTTGTAGCTTGCTTGACATCAATTGGAAAGGCCAGAAGACTATGTAAAAATGTCAACTTTGGAAACGAAACAACACTGCATTTCAGCATCTCATGCCGTCTGTGTAACATGGGGGTAATGTCCATTTGGGCCTATTTTGTTGCAACTGGGCCAGGTGGGCTTGTCATCATTAATGGATCACTAAATTCTGAATTATACCAAGGAATTCTAAAAGAAAATGAATAAATAAATGCACAGTGTATTATTCTGTTTCATTTCCTTGACTGGGTTCTCTTTGTCTACTTTTAAGACATGTTTGCATGCACTATATAGTGTGGTAATATGCGATGCATGTACTGTATTTCTGTGGTACTTTACCTGATGAAGAGGTTGAAAAGAAAAACAGTACTCCGGATTACTCTGGCAGTGTGGCTCTCCTCATGCTGTGATCGAGACAGAGTCAGCCCATCATCCATGTGACCCTCGTGGTGCATGATGGCCTGAAATAAAAAACAGAGAACAAAACAATACGCTTCTCTTCAAAATGATGATAAATTCTGACTGATACTCTTATTATGAAATTTAACAGAACTATTTCAAAGGACTATACATTATTAATTGAGGAGTGCAACAGACAACAACTGCCATTACGGTGCATAAAATCAAATTTGAATTTCCATGCTCCGGTATGGCATTTAAATGACAGATCATTTAAAAGCAGATGAGCCCTCTCCTGATATTACCTCTATTGAATAGGGACAAACATGTATGGATTTACTGAAACTTTACCCTAGTATTAGGAAAATGTTTCATCATACTCTTCGATATACAAGAACCCCAAAGACAAGTGAGATGGATGATAAAAAGTGTGAGGCTAGACTAATAGGCGGTTTAGACTTGTGTGTTTAGCTGACACAGAAGCTACGGCGTCAGAGCAGACCGTACGCAGATATTAGCGCTGTAACTGGCGGGCACCTCCGCAGAAACTATGCACTGCAGCGATGTAGACCGCAAGGTTGTTTTGGATCAATGAAGATGGAATACATTGATGAAAGGTTAATAAAGCAGGATCGGAGATACAAACATTGATATGACTGGTCTTTGGAAACAGTTTCACCATTGTTGAAAGTGAAGCAAGAAGTGGAAAATGAAGGAGGAAGTAGAAACAAAAATTAACCTGACTGGGAAAAAAGACACATCATTTGTGTGGCGTTTTTACAGAGCAAGCAAAACTGATGAGCACACAAGAATAAATGGCTTGCACCGGTGCTGCCTACGTGCATAAGTTACGGCGTCTGTGTCCTGCAGTACCCTATAAGAGCCTTTATGGCTCAGTGTGTTAAGTTACCTTTCTCTGTACTCCACCCATGCGAGCACACTTTGCATCAACAGTCTGGTATGTAAGCCACAGACAGGTGTCAACATGTTGGATGTAACACACAGAGTCGCCATACTTAATGTCAGGAGTACCCATCCCGTCCACCTCCTTCCTTATGCCAGGGTCCAACTTTTCCTAAAAAAGAGCGAATACAAGTAAATACCACATGAAAGTTTGTTCTCTCACTCCTCAATGAGATATCAATAAAAAAAGACACTCTTTAAAGTAAAAGGAGGGAAACTTAGAGAAGGTGTATTCAAGGGAGGAAAGATTAGAAATAACAAAAAACATTAGTCAAAAAAAGTATAATACAGATTTGCTATTTTGTAGATTCAACCTATGACACTGCTACACTACCACTATAATACCCCCCAGAGAGTGGTTCTTGCTCTGAGTTGCATTCCTTAAAGTAAGGTAAGATAAATCTGCCTTCATTTATAACTGTATGTCTAAAATCTATGTGAATTAAGTGTTTAACTGCCTTTCAACTAAAGGATATTATTGAGCACAATATGCTGACTTCATGTAATTAGAAAATGTTCATGTATTAGAAATTCAGAATAAATGATTGGCCTCCCTCTTTCCTCTTAGTGTACAGTCTCAGGGTGCTGGATTTGGGGTGAAACCCTCCGTGCATGGTGAGAAGCTTTCTTGTCTTGATGTCTGTGGCTTCTGTCTCTTCTTTTGGCCAGCTTATGATCCCAGCGGGGTATCTGATGACTGGTAGTGCGTACATGTTAATGGCTTGGATCTTGTTCTTGACATTCAGCTGACTTTTCAGGACTTGCCTCACTCTCTGGAGGTATTTGGTTGTGGTTGACTTCCTTGTGGCTTCCTCAAGGTTTCCATTAGCCTGTGGGATACCAAGGTACTTGTAGCTGTCAATCCACTCGGATTGGACAAATGTGGCCAGAGGGCAATATAGATGATATCCAAGACAGCTACAAGTACCTTGGTATCCCACATGCTAATGGAAACGATGAGGAAGCCGCAAGGAAGTCAACCACAACCAAATACTTCCAGAGAGAAAGGCAGGTCCTGAAAAGTCAGCTGAATGGCAGGAACAAGATCCAAGCCATCAACATGTACGCACTACCAGTCATCAGATACGCTGGCCAAAGGAGGAGATCCAGCAATCCAGCACACCTGAGACTGTACACTAAGAGGAAAGAGGGAGGTCGAGGACTAGTGAGCATCAAGGCCACTATCCAGGATGAAACATCAAAAATCCAAGAGTATATCAGAAAAATAGCCACAAAGGATGAACTGCTAAGTGAATGTCTCAGGCAACAGAAACCCGATAAGAGTGCAGAGGAAGAGGAGCAGATCACATGGAGGGACAAGCCCCTACATGGCATGTAGGGGCTTCACTTCACAGGTGTGCCTTGTCAGGGTTCATTTGAGGAATTTCTTGCCTTCGTAATGGGGTTGGGACCATCAGTTGTGTTGTACAGAAGTCAGGTGGGTATGCAACTGACAGCCCTATTGACAACAGAATTCCTATTATGGCAAGAACCAATCAGCTAAGTAAAGAGAAACTATAGTCCATCATTACTTTGAAAACTGAAGGTCAGTCAGTCCGTAAAATTGCAAAAACTTTGAATGTGCAGTTGCAAAAACCATCAAGCATTATGAAGAAACTAGTTCACATGAGGACCACCCCAGGAAAGGAAGACCAAGAGTCACCTCTGCTGCTGAGGATAAGTTCATCCGAGACACCAGCCTCAGAAATCGCAAGTTAACAGCACCTCAGATTAGAGCCCAGATCAATGCCACATAGAGTTCTAGTAGCGGACACATGTCTACATCAGCTGTTCAGAGGAGACTCCGCCAGTCAGACCTTTATGGTCAAACAGCTGCTAGAAAACCACAACTAAGGAAAAGCAACAAGCAGAAGAGATTTGTTTGGGCCAAGAAACACAAGAAATGGACATTAGACTAGTGGAAATCTGTGCTTTGGTCTGAGTACAAATTTGAGATTTTTGGTTCCCACCGCTGTGTCTTTGTGTGACGCAGAAAAGATGAATGAATGGTCTCTACATGCATGGTTCCAACTGTGAAGTATGGAGGAGGAGATGTGATGGTGTGGGGGTGCTTTGCTGGTGACACTGTTGGGGATTTATTCAAATCTGAAGGCACAGCATGGCTACCACAGCATCCTGCAGCGACATGCTATCTCATCCGGTTTGCGTTTAGTTGGACCATCATTTATTTTTTAAACAGGACAATGACCCCAAACACAGTCTGTGTAAGGGCTATTTGACCAAGAAGGAGAGTGATGGATTGCTGTGCCAGTGGACCTGGCCTCCACAGTCACCTGACCTAAACCCAATCGAGACGGTTTGGGATGAGATGGACCGCAGAGTGAAGGCAAAAGGGCCAACAAGTGCTCAGCATCTCCAGGAACTCCTTCAAGACTGTTGGAAAACCATTTCAGGTGACTACCTCATGAAGCTCATCGAGAGAATGCCAAGATTGTGCAAAGCAGTAATCAAAGCAAAGGTTGGCTATTTTGAAGAGTAATTTCACACGTTTTTTGTTTACTACATAATTCCATATGTGTTGATTCATAGTTTTGATGCCTTCAGTGAGAATCTACAATGTAAATAATCATGAAAATACAGAGAAAAACATTAAATGAGAGGGTGTGCCCAAACTTTTGACTGGTAGTGTATATATATATTATCAGGACCAGATTAACACTTCACTGTACCCTGGGCAACAATATTCAAGGGCCTCATCATCACGACCCCAGGATCACCATAATCTGGCAAAATATAGAATAAATTACAGTAATATCCGTACCCGGCCCCCACAGTGCAGGATACACTGGGAGTAGAGGCGTTGAGGTGCAGGGACTGCTCGCAGACTCGACGAGCGGTTCAGATGTCGGTGAGACTCGAGACCCATCACTGCTTCCCTCAACGGTCATACTCGCAGCAGAATCTGGGCTGTCGGTTGAAGATGACGGGGGCTCTTCGCTCTCAGGGCTAACATTAGCTAGCGCCGGCAGTGAAGAAATGTCCTGGCTAGCTGAGCTGTCCTTGTTGACGGATGCTGCCTTAGCAGAACAGTTGCTAACGTTGACTAGCCTGAAGAAATTCCCTATTTTCGGTATATAATTTATTTTTGTCTGTGTTTCTGATATCCTTCTCCTTTTTTAATTTCCGTTTAGGGCTCCCACTTAGCTTCTCCATGTTTGCATTTTTTGAGTTGTGCTGTATAGCGGGGCTTGACGTCACGCGACCTGCTCAGTGCACGTTGATTGGTGTCACCTTGACCTGCCTCATACGGGCTGACCAATGAGGAGAGTCTCAGCTCACGGTGCAGCACAGACCGTATAAATTCAGTGCAATGGCTCCGGCTGACAGTTTAACATATAACCAGATATTTTTCCCATTAATCCGGCCTTGTATATTATATATTGTCCTATTTGATTAATTCATCCTGTATATTCAGCAATTTGAATGTATGTTTCAATGTTTCAATCTTGTAAATGGATCGTTTTGACAGATGAGCACATGATTTTGTGCTTAGATTTCACGTTAAACTAAACAATTACACTGGACAAGGATTAACAACTATATCACAAAGAGGATAAACAATAATCTGATTGATGGTGAGGATTTGGATCAAAATAGTACCCTGACCTGGATGACTTCAGATATTCTTTTTCACCATCACCCAAAAAGCTCAATATATGCAACATACTTTATAAAGGGAGATTATGTTTCAGTACTGTAACTTAAGTATGTTTTCTCCAAAGTTATAACCCGTTGTGGTTAATTTTTTGAAATAGCTCTCATTCCATCCATCCACCCAACGCGCCTGACGTTCTAGCATTCACAGAGCTGCAAATGTTAATGGCTTTTTACCTTGGAGGACCGGAAGCAGAATGCTGTAGACTTGACATCAGCTTTCTCTTTGTCCATCAGCATGAGGGACTTGTCGTCTATGAGACTCAGATACTTCCCAGTGGTCACATGTCTCAGTCTGAAAGGTTGACCCCAGCGTATATGACTGCCACTCCAACTAGATAGAAAAAGAGGTCAAAGACATAAGTACAGAAAGATTTAAAGAATCTCAAATAAATGCATGAAAATGCAAAAACTTTTGTTTTTGCTCCTGTTTCAATTTTTTTTTAAAGTCTATTTTAACGTCTGTAGCTTTACATGTAAATGAAATGTTGCCATGTCTGCCCCTATCCAGAAGAGGGTGCATTACCTGCTTGTGTCATCAGGAAACATAAATCCTATGCAGAGATGGCAATTGTGTAAACATGTTTTACCATAGCTATGTTTAACTACTAATTCTATATATGTGGCATTTATCTGGTTTGTTAATTTAGTATTATTGTTGTGGCTTTTTATAGTTACATTATTGGGTACATGTCTTCACCACTCCACTTAGTTGATAAGTGAATTATGGGTATTGCATATAAACTGACAACACTCTCTTTGAATGACCTTAGAACCACACGCTCTGAATGTGCTTTTAACACAGCCAAACATGTGCAGGGGAAGCTCACAAACTATTTCATTCTAGCCTAGCATGTGTCTATAGGGGTGCTCATTACGTCGATCACGATCGACCGGTAGATCGCGAAGGTAGTGCGGGTAGATCGCGTGCAAATGTTTTTAGATGTTAGTCTAAAACATTTATCAACTCCAAAACAAACAGCAAGACAAACGTTCATCTTTATTTATAGAGCTTTTATATATATATGTGTGTGTGTGTGTGTGTGTGTGGGTGTGTGGGTGTGTGTGTGTGTGTGTAAAAGCTCTATTCATCTTTGTTTTGATTTTTATCAAGAAAAATTGGTTCACTGCACCTTTAGAAAAATAGCGCTGTCTCTTTAAGAAAGACGGTAGTCTTGAGTTGTCGTTGAAGTTGTGCGTGGCTGTGGATGTGTGTCGCTGAACTGAGGGCATGTTGCAAATATAAAGTAAAAATAAATAAAGATGAAGGTTTGTCTTGCTGTTTGTTTTGGAGTTGCAACAGATAAATGTTTTAGACTAACATCTAAAAAATGTTTTCATTGGCACGTGATCTACCCGCAATCTACCGGTCGATCGTGATCGACGTAATGAGCACCCCTGATTTATTTACTGTATATGTGTATCACAAGTTTGTTACACTTACACAACCCGCAGTGTCTCCAGCCTCCACAGGGACCTGGCGTGACTGGACACTGCTCCCCCCTCATAGTGCACTGTCCTGTGGATAAAGATTGTACAATAATGGCAAATCACGTCACAAAATATTTTCCACACATAACATTGTGCTTAAGTTACTTTGTTTTGCACAGTAAATTTATATGTCTTGGATGCTATTAGTCTAGAAGTGCTGGACATCTCACAGTAACGTACACTAGCAGTCAGTTAAGAGTTCAAAGCGGAAAACAGACACTCTATGCTGCATTGCACCTTTGGAAGCATCTTAAATCTATAAATACACTGATTCTCAATGGGGTTAAGGTCTGGACTCTGTGGTGGAAATGAATGTCTGAATGTCTCATACTCCCTGAACCACTCTTTTACAATTTCAGCCCGATGAATCCTGGCATTGTGATCTTGGAATATGCCTGTGCTACCAGGGGCACATAATGTTGCTGAACCTAGACCTGACCAACTGCAGCAACCATTAGACACTAGGCATGATGGATGCATCACTTCATCTGCTTCTCTTCTTAGCCTGATGCGCCCATCACTCTGGAACAGGGTAAATCTGGACTCATCAGGTCACATGACCTTCTTCTATTGCTCCAGAGTCCAATCTTTATGCTCCCTATATTGAAGCCTTTTTTTCCAGTTCAGCCTCACTGATGCATGCCAATGATTTGACCCTTCTCAAACAGACTAACATCTTTTCCACGACCACGGGATGTGTCTTTCGACATGATTGTTTAAGAAGGGTACATGCTGGACAGGTCACCAGTCTATCGCAGGGCTAACACAGAGAGACAGACAACCATTCACGCTCACATGCACGCCTACGGCCAATTTAGGCAATTTTAGGTCCCAAATTAACCTAACGAGCATGTATTTGGACAATGAGGGGAAGGCAGAGTCTCATTGCATCAGTTGGGGTTAAATAACTTATTGCCAACAACAAAGATAATTGGCCATGCAGCAAATATCCAATAGGCTCGTATCTATTTACTATCTATTAAATCCAGGTGACAACTTTTTTTATTTTGGCCAGTGTACTGTATACGTACCAGTCAGCCAGTCAAAAGTTTAGACAAACCTTTTCATTCATTAGTTTGTCTTTGTCTTTTATTATTATTTAATCGTTATTATTATTATCATTTTCTACATTGTAGATTAATACTGAAGATCGCAAAATAATGAAGGTACACATATGGAATTATGTATAACAAAAAATTATAAAATGATATTTGACTGCTGTTCTAATTCATATCATGGCAAGAACCACTCAACTAATAAAAGAGAAATAACGATCCATTAATGTGAACTTCACATTAATTTCTTGTATACAAGAATACATTGTCACTGTGTTCCATCGTATAACTAATGCCTTGGAAATTATGCCTCAGGAAATGTCAGGAAAAGTCTAGTAGAACTGCTGAACCTTATTTGGGGTTAATCAGAAGCACTTTAAATGATGGCAGGCGTGTACTGACTACTATTTAACATGAGCCTGAATGTAATTGGTTAAAGAAAAAATCGAGTCCTCACTTCAATTCAGGTGACAGTAACAAGCCTAAAAGCTGTCAGCAAACATTATTAGCCTGCAGAAGAATAAAAACAGATGAAGGAGACAAGTAATGTGGCGCATGGCTGTACTAAGAGAAGTGTGGAGTTGGAAGAGCCATGGGCTTCATTTAATCACCAGTGGAACACTTTGGTTTCCCGGTGCAACATGGCATACGAGTGGTGGACTGGACAAAGACTGTCTGCCAACAATGTTATATATAATTATTTATTTATAATATAATTATTTTATTCTTCTTCTGCAACCGCCTGTCCTGTGAAGGGTGGGGGCTATCCCAGCTGTTAGCTATCATCAGGATAGAGGCGGGGTACAGCCTGGATAGGTCGCCAGTCTGTCGCAGGGGTAACATCAAACATAATTCTATCTGAATCAGAGGTTGTGCTAGACTTTTTCGTTTTCTGTCATTTTGAATGACAGGATCATAAAAATCCTGTCATAATCTATTTTTACCCGTCACTTTAATTTTTTAAAACGATAATAATGACATACTCAATAGCTTTTCATTTTAATTCTTTTTTAATTAATATTCAGTCCAAACAAGCTGAACAGAGAATCCACACCATGAATACACATATCAAGGATTATCCTCTGCTGCTCTGTGGGCCTACAAGCCAGCAGCATTTACTTAGTTCATTTACATTGTAGGTTAAGCTAGCCAGCAGCATTTGGTTAGCTTATATTTCACAAAGTTTGAGTTAGCCTCTGCTGCTGAGCGGGCCATACAAGCCAGCAGCATTTAGCTAGCTTATATTTCACAAGATTTGGATTATCCTCTGCAATGTCCCTTATTATTTTAATATTATATATGAAACCTAACCTATTTGGATGCAACATTAGATTGCTGTAGGGTGGCAGCTTGTGGTATGGTCAGAAACTCTGCCTTATGATACTCATGTGGTTGCAAGGTATGAATGGATATGTTGTTGTATGGTCCATTGTGTAATATGTTATGTGAATTAACATAAGGAACTCACTTTAAGGAGTTCAACCTGAAGGGGCAATTGAGGTATCTCTTCCGTGTTTATGTCTTCTGGAAAAAGGTCACTGCATATCACACAGTGATATTAAAGTGAAGGAGAAGTGTTATGTGTGTCATGAGATGTATGCTGCGATGTTAGTACAATAAGTTGTGTCAAGTCATATGTAATCTTATGATGTGGCTACAGATGTGAACGTTGTTTAGGATAGTATAAACGCTGAGGAGAGACTGCCTCTCTTCAGTCATCATCCGTTGCTGATGAGTGGGTCTTGCTTGCAAGCAATAAAGGTTTTGAGAAACTAAGTATTGTGTCATAACTTGGTTTTTTGACCAACTCTCATCTGCACTAGACAAGCGACTGATTTTCAGTTGCCACGACAGCCTACAAGCCAGCAGCATTTGGTTCATTTACATTGTAGGTTAAGCTAGCCAGCAGCATTTGGTTAGCTTATATTTCACAAGGTTTGAGTTAGCTTCTGCTGCTGAGCGGGTCATACAAGCCAGCAGCATTTACTTATTTAGATTATAGGTTAAGCGTCATATCACATGACTGTAGGTTTGTTAGGGTTTCTCAGTTGGACAGGCCCTCTAAATGTGTTTTGCCTGGGATTTTGGCACAAGGGATTGTAACATCCAATCCTGTGTATTAATGAATGTCAGCCCAAACAAGCTGAACAGAGAATCCACACCATGAATACACATATCAAGTAGATGAATATATGTAGGCTAACTTTTTCTCCACAGTAACAAAAACAATTGACTATGGCCAATATGAACAATGAAACTGAACGATTTAACAAAAAAATAGAGGTTGGACTTGATTAAAAAAACTTAATCTAATTAATTAGAGACTTTGTAATTAATTAATCTCGATTAATCACATTTTAGTCACATAACAATATTTGCCCCAAAAAGCAACATTTTTTAATTTACATGGATTTTAGTGGACGACTGCATCAAATAATAGACACAGACACAACTACTGTATTTAGACATGAATATTGCAAACTCAAGCTCTTTTATTGTCTGAAAAAATGCATTTAATTGCATTTCAATTCAAAACAGTAGAAAAAGAAAATACACCTAAATGTCAGGGTTTAGTTTCTTGGGTTTCTGTTTATTGTATTTTGTTAAGTTCTTGGTTTTTAGTATGTCTGTTTCAAGTTCTTGATTTCCTGTTATGTGTTACTCCATGTGTTTTCCCTTTTGATTAGGTCATTGGTTTCTCCTTGTCTTGTTTCTTGATTTCCTTCACCTGTGTCTTGTCACCCCTCTGTTCCTCGTGTGTATATATAGCCCTGCCATCCCCTTTGTTCTTTGTCGTGTTATACTGTTTGTCTGCCATGTTTGTGTTTCATTTTATAGATTTTCATGCCAAGTTGTAGTTTTGATAGTGTTTTGATTTTTGTCTCTTCTTGGATTTCCTGCGACCTCAGCCGCTCTCTTAGTTTTTTGTAAGTTTTGTCTTTTTTATTAAATACTTTTTTACCTACTCCCACCTCGTAAGTCCTGCATTTGGGTCCAAATCTCTAATCCCCGATACCCGTCGTGACACTAAAAAAACACAACTAAAGTTAAAGTGCCATTTTAAGAACACTACTGACTTTAAATGGTCGGATGGCACCATAGGGCTGAAGTTCTTTAGTGACATGCAAACTCTTTTTTTTTTTTCTTTTCTTTTTTTGCACAATTTGCACAAATCCCCGCTTTTATCAAGGCTTCCATCAGGTTTTTTTTGTAAATAAAATTTGCCTTTGCTCAGTCCTAGCAACGTGCTTTCATCTGATTCCTCCATTTTGGTAGCCATTTACCGATCTCTAACGTGTGCATCAGTGTAATCGGTGTACCAAGAAATGGTGCATTGATAAAAGTTACATGATGTTTGGAATGCAAACTGCGATTAGAGAAAAGAGCCAATTAATAACGTCATTCGCCACCAAGTGGTCAGGGGTGTAAATTGCAATCTGTCAAAATGACAGATGGCCTTCAGATTTTTTCATCACAGTTTTAAAAAAAAAAACGGTCAATGACAGAAAATATTCAGTTAAGGCGACCCCTGACCTGAATACAGTGGTCCCTCGTTTATCGGGGGAGTAACGTTCTAAAAATGACCCGTGATAGGCGAAATCCGCGAAGTAGTCAGCTTTATTTTTTACAATGATTATAAATGTTTTAAGGTTGCAAAACCGCTCACTACACACTTTATACACTTTTCTCAATA